>PVJA010054711.1:0-11469 GCA_004027025.1 Myocastor coypus
AAAAAAAAAAAAAAAAAAAAAAAAAAAAAAAAAAAAAAAAAAAAAAAAAAAAAAAAAAAAAAAAAAAAAAAGCTGAGGACTTACAGTTAAGTTACAAAGGATCCCACACTTAGTAGAGTCCAATGCTTATTGTCACTATTCCAAAGTTCTTAACTTTATGTTGGAACTTGTCCTTTGCATGTAAAGTCTCAAAGGATAGAACGGCAGGTATGGAAGTGGAGCGTGGATGTAGAGCATGAAGTTCCTTGTCACTGCTCCTGTGTGTCACTTGTGTGTCCTGTGCGCACAAAAGTACAGTGGACCTGTGACATGCAGCTATTGGCCAGACTTACAATCACTAGACAACACATCATAAGCACGATGCAGGAAGCAGAGGTGTCTACACTCTGAGGGCCCACTGTGCCTTCATGAATGAGAGTGGGTCTCCCTAAACAGGAAAACAGAAGTGGTGCTCTAAGTATGATGTTAGGTGAACTTGAACCATCTCTTCAGATTCATATTCTTGCTCTGTGAGTCAGCCATTCTTCCTGAAAATGATGCCCTAAGAGGAAAGGGAAAAACAGGGCAACCGACCGAGGGTTCCTTTCTTCCTCATCTGTGAGCTGATGGTAGAGTAAACTGGTGCAGCATGGATGCTTACGTCATTTCCCTGAAGGACCTTGACTGTTCTGGCAAGAAGAAAAGATGCACACAAGTGCATGCTCTGGAATGCATATTATAGAACCTTAATGCAAGTAAAATATCCTTAGATTTTCATTGAAAGGAGCCAGTACATAAAACCAGGATGAATAAGAAAGTTCCTGCTAATATTCCATTTATTGATTATTTAGCATTCTATAGTGAATTGAAGAAAACAAAGCTCTATCATGATACGCTGAGAGAGAGAGAGAGAGAGAGAGAGAGAGAGAGAGAGAGAGAGAGAGTATGGAAGAAAGCTAATGGTTCCATTTTCTTATTTGTACTGCCTTTGAGGGTACATAAAGCTGCACATTTGCTTTCTCAGTCAGCCTGACCAGTGGTGCAGCTGAGCCTGCTGGGTACCCACTGAGCCTGGGCTTATGTACTGGGTTTTGGAGGAGTTGTGGGCTCTTCCCAGGAACCTCTCCGGGCTTTTACCATCTTACACAAAGAAGTAGACAAGTCATGTACAAAAGGCAGCAAGATTTTTATGTATTTAAGGCAGGAAGAGAAATAAGCTCTGTGGGCCAGTTAAAGGTGGGCAAAGGGTATGTGATGAAGACTGAGATCAGGCCACCAGAAAACCAAGGACACAATGGCCCCAAGGTTCATGGTCTGTATCTTTTATGGCTTTCATTTTTCAGGCCAACTGTAGATGTAGACTGTCTGGTCAAAAACCTGCTTGATCTTGCACCAGAAGAACTGAGGATAACACTTCTCAGGGGTCCCGGATGCAGATCTTGGGAGCTGCTCTGGACATGTACTCTGGGTCATTGTTATTGGTGGGCTTCACCCACTTGCCCAGACAGCTAGACATGTCCTAACCTCCTGCCTCAGTAGGCACGGGGTTCTTCTACTCAAAAAGATATACATGATAGCCAGCTGTGGTCACCATACCCGGAACCCTAGCACCTGAAAGGCCAGGCAGGAGGGCCAAGCTGGACTACATAGTGAAACCTGACCTCAGAAAAAAATCAAGTGAAAGAGCCTCAAAACTCAAGGAAACAGATTTAGCGGAGTCCCCAGCACAACAGAAGACTGGAGAAAGGCTCCCAAATATTTCTATGCTAGTTTTGCTTACTCTGTCTTCTTCTTTATAGCAGAGTTGCAGAAAAGTTAAGTGATCTTGTCAGCCTTCAGGGTCGCAGGCAGGGTCATAGGGTGAGCTCCCTGAGCTCAGATTGCTGTAACAGAGGGGAAGGCTGGGAAACACTAATGTTGCATCAGAAAGGCTCTCTTCTGGTTGAAACCTAGAGGGATAAAAAAAATCCCACAATATAGTTGGTTGTGGTACAATCCCAATATTCAGGATGCTGAGGCAGGAGGAACAGCTTGAGTTCAAAGACAGCCTGGGCTACAGGAAGGGTTGAAAGGCAGCCTGCTCTGTATCCTGAGACCCTATCTCAAATGAAATAAAACAAAACAAGTTTCATAATCTAAAATGCTAATGAGGAAACTAGAAAAGACACTTCATTTAAAATGTGTGGATTTATGGAGTTGCCAGATAGCTCAGTGGATTAAAGTACCTCCTTAGGCAGACTCAGGGGCTACAGGTTAGATTCCCTGGCCTGCTGTGATGGCCCCATCCCTGGGTGTGGCGGCACATGCCTGTAATCCCAGCACTTGGGAGGCTGAAAAACAGGAGGGCCACTACAAGTCTGATCTGGTGGTGAGACCCTGTAGAGCCTGTACTAAATACATAGCCTGAAGATAACCGTTAATGCCATCGTTTTTCCTGAAGCCTGCTAAATTGGGAAGGAGATGAAGCCAACAAGTTTGACATTAGAGTGGATTCTTTTTACTCTGGGTAGTCATGTTCTATAAAGACACAGAGAAAATGGTGTTACTGGATACTGATTTATTGTCCCTAGAAGAACAGGGTTAGTTTCCTTATAAGGTTAGGACATAATCATCAACTGATCAATATATAATGTTTTAAAATATATATTTATGTTTAAAGTTATCTTATTTTGTGTATAAATAATATATATATATATATATATATATATATATATATATATTTAATTGACTAACAGTGAACTCACTGTCAAGAGCACTGTAACATGCCTGAACAACGTTCATATAACACACATATATTTTTTATGTAGGACATACCAGATTTTCTGAGTTTAGGAACACTGATGCTTTAACTACATGTATGTCTAACTTTAAACAAAAAAGGCAGGTGGATATGATGGTATATGGCTGTCATCCCAGCAGTGAGGAGACTAAGACAGGAGGGTTGTACAGCCCAACCCAGCCTAACCCAAACCAAGCTAATCCAAGCTATACCAGGCCAAGCCAAGCCAAGCCAAACTAACCCAACCCAACCCAACCCAACCCAACCCAATCCAACCCAACCCAAACCAAAGCAACAACCAACAGCTTGAAACTATACAAACCCAGGCAGGAAACAGACTATGAGGCAGACACCTGTTAAGTTGATGAACAGCTGAGAGGGAAGGCAGATACCACTGTGTTGAGCTCTGCTGCACTGTGTGCATGCAGTGGCTCAGACTTCCAGGACTGTGACCAGGTCTGTGTCTGCTACAAAGGCCCTGTCTTAGTTACTTTTTACTCGTTGCTGGGACAAATACCCGACACTCAAAATGAAGAAAGGAAAGATTTATTTAGCTCACAGTTTGTGGAGGTTTCAGTCCATATTCGGCTGGCCCAAGGCTAAGTGGAACAGGGCAGAGAGCATCCAGTTCATGGTGGTGGAACATCAACAAAATGGTGACAGAGACAGTCAACCAATCAGGGCAGCAAAACAACAGCATACATCTGTCTCTCTGTCTCTATATCACATTCAGGCTCTCTGCCTCAGCCTATCCACCTTAGGCCATACCCATAATCCCAGGACTCAAACTCATAGTCCCATCAGTACTAAAACACATAATCCCAGTTGATCATGAATCAAATCTCAAACTCTAGAAGTCCCCCCGCCCCATGATTGCATGAGTCTATGCAGGACTACTAGACACAAACCATACTAGGCTGCATGAGTACTGATGTATTTGCAAAGCATTGTATAATTATAGATCATAATTCATACAGGTAAACTTGTAAATATGAAATCTATGGATAATGAGGACTAGCTGTGTTGAGGAAAAAACACACAAATGCCCAGCATTTAAACTTCTGGGTTTTAGTCTCTTTACAGCCAAATGCAGAAAGAAAGTGAGAAGATAACAGGATAACTGATGTGGTGCAGCTCACCTGTCCATGCAGCCCTTAGGTGGCTGTGTGAGGATAGAGAAGCTTCTCCTCTTTACTCCAGGACCCAGAAGGAGCCATTCACTAGCAGTGAATGAAACCAATTAAGGATGGGTTAACAGGGGAGAAGACAGTGCATGTATCTATGCAGTTGGCACACAAGTGGGAGACTGTGTTGTAGACAGCACTTAGTGAGTCATTGGTTAAAATGTGGTCAACTAAGGCCTGGACACATTTTAATGCATATGCCCATTGAAAAGATCAGTTCAGAATTCGTGCCTGTTGTTTGGGTTATGCAAGGTGGACAATTCAATACATATTTCATAGGATTACTTTATAATTAATTAATCCAAAGAATAGTTCAGGAAATCTGTCCACACACTAATGACCAGCTGATTGGCCTAGATACCACAGTAGTGTCCTGCGTGAGCCCAGCTGAAGACCAAGAGCTTATGTCAATGCTTCCCATGAGTCCAGTTGGAGGTCTGAAGCCCATGGCAATGTCTCATGCAGGACTATTTGAAGGATTTGCACTGGGCGGGCCCAAAGGTCAGTGGTAGAAGCTAGAAAGTTTGCACTGGCAGGATGAAAGGTCTATGCTAGCAGCCTGAGGGATCAGCACTGGAGCTCAAGGTAGGAACCAGAGCTTCCCTGGAGAGTTCTACAGACATCCTGATCAAGAATGAAGTCCGAAGTTGCTCCAGCAGTGAGGAAAGACAAGTTCCCATCAGGAAAGTCAACAGGAGAAGGTTCTCCAGGAGACTGAGCAGTACACCATCTTCCTCTCCATAGCCAGGAGGTGGTGTTCAGTATGAGGCCCAGAGCTCCCCAAAGTGAACCCCAGCCATTCTCAGCAACAAGGTCCTGAGCTCCTTGGCTGAGGATAATAGCTGAGTTCATCAGGTAAACCAGTATGCCAAGCTCCTCTCAGAGAACCAGCAGCTCCCTCCAGCTTCTTTTCTTCCTTCCCAGTTCTGCTTTCATGCTGCTGGCTACCATCCTTGGGTGTGCCTCCACATCTAGCACCATGCTGCTTCCGTTCAGCCAGGTGTTACGAGCTGACACTCAGTTGCCAATCCACCACAGTTCCTGTTGCTAATCTCAGGTGTGTATGTGTGGCTGGAAAAGCTCCTGGGCTCAAGGTACTTTAGATGCGTATCTAGAAGCTCCCAGGGTTTGCTGGTGAGGATTTCCTAGGGATGCTAAATCCCAGCTAAAAATGCAGATTAGAAAGCTAAAAGGTAGGCATTCTGCTTTATGGCTTCAAAGGGGAGCTTTAAAGGCAAACTGGATTGGAAGGAGGGGCTTTCTGCTCTTGGACCTGTGTCCTGGGCAGCTGTGTGCCCAGGGAGCATTACAGTTGCTGTAGGCAGAGCTGGCTCTGAGGGCCACCGCTCCGACTGCTCTTCACACACTGCTTTCCCTACCAGCCCGAGGAGAAGCTGGTGCCGCATGGTCACAGAGCAGCAGCAGGAGCGCTCTTGCCCTAGTCCTGTTCTGGAACCAGCCTCTCTCCGATCTCTCCCAGGGCAAAGTGATTCGCAGCTTGTCCTGCATTACTCGCAGCCCTGATCTTTCCTTAAGCGGAGCTTCGCCATGCTTAGATCTCTGCATTTTGAAATCAGAAATGACTCCTTAATAATGGCAGTAGGGCTCCTCCCAAGAGAAATCGAATGCCTGAGACTTGAAGGGTGATCACCCCCTTTTTTCTTTTTCTGGTACTTCACCATTATGAGGAAGTTAACGTGGAGCACCCTTTGCCATTTCTTAATTAAGAAACATCTCAGAACTCTCTCCATATTAGTTTCAGGCAGATTAGGAGGAAAAAAAAATATTTTAACAGATGCTAAGCAGTGTTTCCAACAAGTTGAAAATTAGGAGGATGCCTTTTATAGAGCTCCTGAATGTTCCTGGGCTGCTTCCACCAGAGTTGGAAATAATTTAGTGGCTGACAACTTAATGAAAAGCCAGGATGTCCTGACAAAGAACTCCTGGACAACTATTACTCTGGCTCTAAAGAGTTACTGCAAATTATATTTTATTCTTATCCTTTATGATCTACATCGGGCTCTGAGGCTAACAGCATGGCTGAAATACTCTTGTCTTACACTGTGGTTATTAAAAGCATGCACTCATCAATGTGTGTGCACCAGCACGGGAAGGAGTGGAGTCTTCCAGCTGAAAAGGAAAGTGTTGCCAACTTCATAGGCAAGAGGCAAAGTAAATACAATCCAAGTTTGGAGTAGGGGTAATTTCTGTCTCTGTCTGGTAGTGCATTCTCTGCTGAACCCATGCCTCTTCACGTCTTACACGCTTACGGGGCACCTCGCTAGGCAATCTAATAAAGGATTACTTCTTAAATGTTATCTTGAAAGCTTTTCAAGGCTTCCTTTGTCTAATAACACAATATCACATCCGGCACAATTGCCATTGCTGTAAAGTGAAATCTGTTAATAGTATTTATTAAGTACTTCTGAAGATACATAATCACCAACGTGAGCTGGTGTTAACAGGGAGTCATTACTTGGCGTGGTCTTCAGTATTTGTGGAAAAGGCTGGCTCAGCACGAGACACATAATGAATGTAAAGCACATACAAAACACAACACCCCCGCGGTCTGAGTCCTGACACTGATGGATGGTAACAGTACATTTCACAGTCTCCCTGCTTGGTGAGTTCAGAACACTGTCTCTAAAATATTGGGCATGAAATATCATGAGCTAAACAAGCACGAGGAGCACAACAGCTAAAGGGAGCCTTCTGGGGAGCAGTGGTATTTACTTTAATGACTGTGGCTTAGGAAATTGCCTTATTCCACACGGGGTTAATAAAAGCTTAGGGCGAAGTAGAGAGAGAAGGGGCAGCAGCGCGGGCAGGGAGGGTGGAGAAAATGTCAAGCACCTTCTCCTCCCTGTCGCCAGAACAGCCACAGTTCCTGCTCTCTTCTGCCACTCCCCCCACCTCCCACCCCCAAGAGTGGCTGAGAAAGAAAAGAATGGAAATCATGGTAATTCGGCAGCCACTGGTAAGGTATTTTTGGGCAACACTCTGGATAATGTACTGCTTTACACAGGGTAATAATCAGGGAGAGTGTGATTATATGGCTACGGTTCAGTCAAGAGGTTAGGTGACCTCAAGAACAGTCAGCACAGCGCCACCATGGTTTAGTTGCTATCACGATGTCCCTGAGATGGAGAATTTCGCTGGTCAGTATTTTGTTATGTTTGTTTCTTTGGAATATAGGGAGTAGGGGTTAAAAAACAGGTCTCCTGATCAACTATCTCACCTAGATGTATTTATATGCACATCTACAAGGATTTGTATATATCATCCTCAAGCTATGGTGTCTCCCCAGGCTCAGGCTATAAACAGGAAACAATTTTTAAAATCCTGGTCCAGTGTATGGGAATGAGGTGACCATCAACTATTTCTTGTGTAGCGCTCCTGTAATGGTCCCTGCACAGGACCATTATTTCCAGATGACAAGTTCTTTCCACCCTTTGTGCTAATGTAGAGGGAATGTTTTGTCTCCATTCATTGGGAGAAACTCATCTTTTCCAGTAACCAGGCCATGTTTCCAACTTCCGTGACTTTGTCTTTTTCCTACCTGCTAATTTCTAGCTGTATGAGATGTTGGCCCTGTCATTTAGCTTGACTTCCCTTCAGTCCCCTCATCGAATTAGAATAACAACAGCATCTCCTAATTCTTAGAATATTCTGCTTTTACAATAAATAAATATATGTGGCAAAGGTTAGCACAATTCCTAGGTCTTTTGAATATTGATGTTGTTTTTGTTATTATTTTTTAGTAGGTGTTATTATTTTCTCCTTGAGGAGAGGGAATACAGCTTGCTCAATTATATGTTTTCCAAAACATTCCAAAATGGTACTGGGCTGTGAGCAATAAATGTATGAATTGAATTTGGGTGTCTGGCTAGATATACATGTCTTGTATAACATTTTAAGTTCTAGTAGAAACTTGTGTCTCTCATGTACATTTAGGGATATGTAATCTTGCAAAAGGAAGCCTGAAATACCTTACAAAAAGCTAAATGACTTCATTAAAGGATGGCTGTCTTCCAAATGGTGGAAGCAACAGGTGACACATTTTATATCATCTCTGGAACATTTCCTGCCAAGTGATCAGTGGAACTTCACGAGGATCTTAGGACTCCAATGCAGGTGCAAAATGTTACTAGTAGCTTATTAGACAGGACAACTAAACAGGGCTTATGAATGGTTTTCTGTAAATTAGAGTGATTTCATCATTAGGTGGATGAGAATTTCCTGGCTGTTACCTTCCTTGCATTCCAGTCAACTCTTCTGAGTGGGAAAGAAAGGGGTGGGTCTAAGTTTAGTGCATAGGAAATGATTGTTACTCTTAATCGATTGAAGAAGAGATTGGGACCAACACTTGGCCTGTTAAATTCTTCTTTTTTTTTTTTCTTAACATATGTAAGTTAATTTAATTTGGGTAACACAGAGCACAGAGGGCATGATACCAACTGAAGGAATTCTGTACTTAAGAGTGGAAGTTTATGGACATAACCATTATAGTGTATGTAATCAAGATTGTCACAGAGCCACCCAATGGGTCAAGGAATAAATTAGAGAGTGCCTCGCTTCAGTGAGCAGGAATGGTTTAGTGATATTGCTACAGCTTTGAAAGTAGTTTTAGATGCTTGTATTAGTCCTTCTGAGCTACCTAGAACAAAGCTAACCCCTAAAGGAGCTAAGGTTGAACAGAGGAGAATTTCCTGTGCTATTTCTACATTCCTGTAGCCCACTACATTCTTAACTCTCATTTTGGAAGAAATATTTCAAGATACACCAGTGTGAGGCATAGGCAGATTTATTAGTCAGAGTGAAGAGTTAGGAAGGAAGGAATGGTAGGAAAGGAGGTCCCTCAGGAGCACCTGAGGAAGACACTGAGGAAGAGGTGTAGCCCAGACCTTCCTGCTCATAAAAGGATGAGGCACACAGGGTTACCTTGGAGCTGGGCCAGCTTTTGGGGACCAGGTTATAATGTAGTTAATCATCACTGCAATTCTGGTTTCATAGTTCTCCTTGTGGATTGAAGGGGAATTTGGTTCCTATGAGATGTCTGTTCTTGCTGGGGAAGCAGGACTGTCTCCTGTCCTATCATGAGTCATTGCTTCTATGAATGTTGTAGGCAACTGAATTAGATGGAAATGTTATAGGCAGTCAGACAGAGACAGACACTCCTCCAAGATGGGCCAGGTCTCAAAATAAGAGTAAACAAATACAGCTCCATAATTCCCTAGAGATGGGCATCAGGGATTGATATTCTAGGTAGGTATCAATCACCTTGAAAGAGCCCAAGAGAGCCACTAGGGCAGCAATTCTCAACCTGTGGGTTTCAACCTCCGTGGGGGTAGAACGATCAAAACACAGGGGTCACCTAAAGCCATTCTGAATCATAACTGTAGCAAAACTACAGTTTTGAAGTAGTCACCAAAATTATTTTTTGGTTTGGGGTCACCGCAACTTGAGGAACTGTATTGTGGGGTCATGACATTAGATAGGTTGAGAACCACTGCACTAGGGCAACCCCCAAAAGGAAGAGACTGGATTTAATCTATTTTACCTGAGCAATGGTGCTTGTAATCTCAGTGGTTTACCATAGTCTTTGTCCCACCTCATACTCACCTAAGTCAGTTTCCAAGTCTTCTCCACAACCTTAGATCTACCTCACTGCATGATTTTCCTCTATAAAAATCCTTGGAAGAGACAGCTTCCTGGGGGACACCCACTCGGGACCCCCCTCCTGTCTCTTTCTCAGACAGGAGCTTTCTTTCCCTTAATAAATATGTTCTGCTCTTTACCTCTGTTTGTTCATAAAATTCATTCTTTGGCTTTATTGAACACAAACTCGTCCCAGGATGAGATTTCCTTGTATCATTTGGAGGTTCCCTATTGGAGGTCATCCACCAGATCAGCTTTTTCTTCCTGTATCACTAGCAGGAGGCTGATCTAGTCAGGAAGTTGTCTGTGAGGCTCTGCTTTTCCTGGATCCCAAATGATTATAGGTTGGGATACTTCTAGGTCTCACTCCAGGGGATCAAGAATTGGATGTTGGAAAAAGTCAACATGTGTATATCTCCGCAAATCTTGAAACTTCCTTTACTTTTACATAAGAAAAAATGATTTCTAGTGCTTTTTATTTTTATTTAAGGTGCTAATTTAGAAGGAAGGAAGAGTGAAATGCAGAAAGCAGAGGACAAGATAAGGTGACTTTTTCTTTTTCCTCCACCCAGAAGTTCTGTCATTCTGATAGCACTTTCCTGAAGAGAATATCTTGCACTTGTAATGCATGCAGGGCTGTTCTGCTGAACTGGACAGAGAGTAAGCACCAACACTCAGGGAGTCGACTCAACGGTGTTTTTAGGGGGAGCAGGCAGAGATGACTGGGTGGCTTGTCTATTGGCTCTGGGTCAGCAATGGAGACAGGGAGGACAGGACTCATCTCTAGGGACAGCAACCAGACACTTGCAAGGAAGGAGGAGCAGAGCAATGAAAGATACACTCAGTCCAGTTCTGGAGCACCAAGTGGGCACCCCTTCAAGGAGAGATGGTTTAATCTTGACGTCCTCAGTTGTTGAAGAGGGTGAGATAGATGAAGTAAGTTTAGGGCTGAAAAACCTTAGAACACTGGCATTTCTTAAATGACTAGCATGCCTATTTGCAAAGGTACATAGGGATCTGATCTACTCTTTTAAGATAATAAGGAAGATAAAATTTTGAGTTTTCTTGTCTCCTGTGGAGCGAGGACAGACACAGGAGACCTCTGGTATATGTGGCCAACTCAGCAACAGCATCCAAGGAATTCATCCTACACACACCTGCAATGAACAAAAGAAAATGCTCATAGTTGTTCTGGGACAGCTAAGACTGATAAATGGAGAAAATGAGTCTCAGATTACTTCTCTCTACAGCAGCAAATAGAACCAAAATGTCAGTTCTGAGGTGGGACTGATTTTCAGCAGTTTTGTTCCCTGACAAATCCAGAAAAAATGCTGAACTGTTGAAGAGCTTGCTCTCCTGGGCTCACCTTGAAGTATGAAAAATCTTTGGGTGAAAGCAGGTTGGTGTTTAGAGCTGGAGAATTGAGAGTGGTGAGTGTCCTTGAGGATGTCAGATTGCTTTTTAATTCTGATACCAATCTTTTTCAATACAACAAGTGCACAAGAGATATCTATCTTACCCAGGAAGTTAGTCCTGAATAATATTAATGCTGTAGGCAGCTGAATTAGACCGAAATATTATAGGTAGTCAGTTAGGGCCAGGCTCGTAAGGAGACAATATGGAAGACAAGGTGACTTTGCAACTTGGAAGAGACAGACACTCCCTTGTAAGTCAGACCTCAAGACAAAAGAGGAAACAAATACAGCTACATACTTCCTTATGGATTGGCATCAGGGATTGATATTCTAAATAGGTATCAGTCACCTTGAAAGAGCACAAATGAGTCACTAACCCAAACCCCAACAGGAAGAGACCCTGTCCTGTATTCATGCCTGCTTGCTGCATGACTCACTTTCTCATTTGGTACTG
>PVJA010054712.1:0-11466 GCA_004027025.1 Myocastor coypus
TTTTTTTTTTTTTTTTTTTTTTTTTTTTTTTTTTTTTTTTTTTTTTTTTTTTTTTTTTTTTTTTTTTTTTTTTTTTTTTTTTTTTTTTTTTTTTTTTTTTTTTTTTTTTTTTTTTTTTTTGTCTTTTTGAGACAGGGTCTTGCTGTGCAGTTGAGGCTGGCCTTGAGCTCACTTTTGTAGCCCAGGCTGGTCTCGAACTTGCACCAATCCTCCTGCCTCAGCCTCCGAGTGCTGGGATTACAGGTGTGAGCCACCACGCCCGGCTTCTAATGTGTTTAGTATAATGTCTCACTAAGCATCTCAGACTCATAGTGATCCTCCCGTTTTCAGCCTTCCCAGCATTGGGGTCAGTGCAGCAGGTGGTACCAGAGATCAATCCAAGGTCTCTGTGCTTGCCTAAGCAGGAGCTGTACCTGCTGGAGGTTTGAGCCAAATATTCCAGTATCCCCATCTCTAGTAGCATCTGTTCAGTATCAAAAGCTTGAGAGAGGCTAGGGAGATAGCTCAGTGGAATAAGTGTTTGCCTGGCAAACGCAAGGTCCTGAGTTCAATCCCTGGTACCACCAGAAAAGAAAAAAAAAAAAAAAAGCTTGAGAGATTTGTATTAGTACAACACAGAATTTTGGAAGTTGAGACTTATGAAAGACAACCTGATTTCCCTATTCCCTGTAAAACCCCCTAGGATGGCTCAGCAAAAGTGGGTATCATACATAGCAAGAGGACCTAGCCCACCCACCCCACACTCAGCCTCCCACTTCCCCACCCACTCTGCTTAGCTGTTTTGGGTGGGTCTTTGCAGTTAATTTCTGTTTGCCTGTATTCTTCCTATAGTTTGCACATGGCCTGCCTCCTCAGTGTTGTGCCAGAATGTCCCAGCTTGGTGAAGCCTCCCCTGTTTAGAATTTCAGCTCTTCAGCACTTCCTTATTTTTTATTTTTCTATGACAAATCACTGTATGGTAGTCTCTATTTTTGTGTTTTACACTGTGTGCCTCCTCTCCCACCCACTCCCCCCCCATGAAAGTTTTTTTTTTTTTTTTTTTTTTTTTTTTAATTTTTAAACTTTATGTTATGGCTGGCTTAGCCTGCCCTAGGGATGGGGCCAGCACAGCATGTGGGGCCAGCGCAGCATGTGGGGCCAGGGATCAAACTGTGGTCCCTGTGGCTGCTTAAGCTTGCCTAAGCAGTCACTTTAGAGTGCTGAGCTATCTTGCTGCCCCCCCCCCACCATGTAAGTTTTAAGATAGCTATTCTTCCACCTTTATTACCTGGAAAAGGGTCTGACACATGAATGTTGGCTGAATAAAATCGCTTACTATTTTCTGTATTTTAGCTGTCTTGTTTTCCTAATAGCTGGCTAGCTTGCAAGGCACAAGAACTATGGTGTATACACACTGCCTTCCTGCAATGCTAAGATACCAGTTTAAATGCAGAGTTGAATTCTCTCTCACATGTATAGTCATGAGGTTAGGTTCTAAAGTTGGTTGATCTAGGGAAGATCTCATATAGTCAAATTGCCTGACTACATATCATGACTGCATCTAAAGGCCTGTGCTTTTTCATAGGTCAGGATAGTGTGTGTGTGTGTGTGTGTGTGTGTGTGTGTGTGTGTGTGTGTATTTATTTATTTATTTTTAATGTCTGGCTCAGCCTGACCTGGGGTTGGTGCAGCATGTGGTGCCAGGGATCAAATACCATTGAGCTATCTCACTGGCCCCCAGGATAGTCACATTTTTTTAAATTTTATTTTATTTTATTTTTTCTTGTTTCAGAACTTTTGTTTGTTCATTTATTTATTTTTATGGCCAGCTCAGCCTGCCCTGAGGGCAGGGCTGGCGCAGCATGTGGTGCCGGGGATCAAACCGTGGTCCCTGCAGCCACCTAAGCTTTCCTAAGCAGGCACTTTAGACCACTGAGCCATCCTGCCGGGCCAGGATAGTTAACATTTTGATCTCACCTGGCCACAAAAAAATAATCAACCAAAAGACTCCATTTTGAGTCACTGTAGGGCAGGCAAAGGCAAGATTGGCAGGGGGAGTTCCATTTTGATTGCTTAAGTGATAGTTCTTTAGGCTCATGGTGTTGCTAAAATTAGGCAGTCCTTAGTTACCATGTCCTGCCTGTGCAGCAGGTGCCAGTGACTTGTTTATTCACTAGTTCTGGTTGCAGCTGTAGCTGTTTTCCTGGCTTTTGGTTTTCATTTCTTTGCTTTTCTTTACTTCCTCATGTTCTGCAGCAATGGCAAAGTATGCAAAAACAAGCTCCCAAGCACAGAGGCAGCTCAGTAGGTTGAAGGTGGGTTGTATTCTCAGATGGCTCCAGCCATGGCTGCAGCAAGTACACTAACTTTATCACTTTTGGTTGTATCAGCTGTCCTACAGCAATCTGTTTACCTACCCTCTTCTGCTGGTAACCTACTGGCTTTCCAGGTAGGGTCTCATGAGGCCAGGGTCCTTGTCAGGTCTGTATCCTCAGTGTGCCTGGAACAACTTAAGGTGATTTGGTAGGGAGACAGGATTCATTCTACTGATCTCAAGTGATACCCACATAAAGAAAGGCCTTATGCCAACTACTTCTTTTCTTTTTCTTTTTTTCAGTAGGGCCTCACTGTGTAATTTAGGGTGGCCTTAAACTCCACGCTGTAGCCTATGCTATCCTCCAGCTTGTGGAATTTTCCTTCCTTAGCCTCCAAAGTGCTGGGTTTACATAGACTGGGTTTTTACCTAGACATAAACCATAACACCAGACTTCTGAGAAGGAGAACTGGACAGACAGCCCCTAGGCTTGTTTCACTGAGCATTTTTTCCTCTAGACTAGATCACAGTATTAGACATCTTTGTGGGTTGAGGAAGAATAAATTTGTCTCAATTATAATAAGCATTTTGAGGTAAGAGTCTTAAGGAACTGCTTATTATAGAAAACTAGACATTACACACTTATTACAGACTTATTTGTGTTTATGTGTAAACAACTAAAATCTTACTACCATAAGAAACTTAAAGTAGAACCATGTTACACATGTTCCTTCTTCTTCTCTCTTCTCTCTTCCTCTTCATCTTCATCTTCGTCTTTTTGAGACAGGGTCCTTCTAGAAGCAGTTCATTTATTTTTTTTTTTTTGGTGGGACTGGGGTTCAAACTCACGACCTTGCACTTGCCCAGCAGGCACTTGTGCCTCGGAGCCATCTCCCCAGCTCCCTAGAAGCAGTTCAGGCTGGCCTTGAGCTCACTTTTGTAGCCCAGGCTGATCTCAAACTCCCACTGATCGTCCTGCCTCAGCCTCCCAAGTACTGAGATTACAGGTGTGTGCCACTGCACCCAGCTACACATACTTCTTTTACATCTTCTATATATATATACATATATATATATATACATATATATGTGTGTGTGTGTGTGTATATATATATATATATATACATATATATATATATATATATATATATATTTTTTTTTTTTTTAGGGAAAGGTCTACACAGTGTTTAGGGCCTCACTACTAGATCAGACTCATAGTGATCTGCCTGTTTACAGCCTCCCAAGAGCTGGGATTACAGGCATACATCACCACGCCCAGTCATGGCAGCCCTAGGGCTCTAACCCCTGGCCTATGCACCTGCTTACAGGCGCTTTAATCCACAGAGCTATTTGGCTGGTCCTACATCTTTTATTCAGTGCTGTGTCAAGACCATTTTTCCATGTCAATAAAAAGTACATCTGTATCGTTTTTTAGGGAGTGAATACAATTACTGTACACTGATAAAGCAGGTTAGTTGTACTGTTTCTTTGGCATCAAGTCAGTGGTGCACATAAATAGCTTTACACAGAATTGTTGCTCACATGTCCATTTTGTCTCCAGGGTAAGTACACTGAAATAGAATTAATAAAAAAGAATGTGTGATGTAGAGCCTGGCTGGCAAGTGTGAGGTCATAAGTTCAATTCCCAGTATCCCCCAAAATGCGTAGGTAACACAACTGTCCTCCAGAAAAGTGGAAGTAACATACTTTGCTGTGGCTCCATTTGACACTCGGTCTCAAGGAATGAAAGAGTAACAGTTTGTCAAAATTTTGATAAGCATTCAGCATGATGTAAATTGTAGTCATAATGCCTAGAAGTCTTACTTTTTGTGTGTGTGTCTTTTTTGTTTGTTTGTTTATTTTTATGGCCGGCTCAGCCTCAGGACTGGCACAGCATGTGGTGCCGGGGCTCGAACCGTGGTCCCTGCAGCTGCCTGCAGGCGCTTTAGACCACTGAGCCATCCTGCCAGGCCCTGTGTGTGTGTCTGTTTGAGACAGAGTCCTTCTATGCAGTTCAGGCTGGCCTTGAGCTCACTTTCATAGCCAGGCTGGTCTCAAACTCACACTGATCCTCCTGCTTCAGCCTCCTAAGTGCTGGGATTACAAGTGTGCACCACCACGCCCAGCTCAAAATCTTACTATTTTTTAAATTTAGAACCATTAGGCCTGGCTAGGCATGGTACTACATGCCCATAATCTGCTACTTAGGCTGAAGCAAGAGGATTGCAAGTTTAAAATCAGCTTGGGCAATTTAGCAAGACTTTGTCTCAAAATTGACAAAGATTAGAAGATCTGAGGATGTAGCTCAGCACTTCCTGGCTTCTATTCAGTATTAGAAAACAGAAAATCCAAAAACCCATCAGCCTTTTTAATTTTTCTTCTGCTTAAGAGCAACCAGTGTATTCTCCTTTTTCTTTTGTACTTTTCTCATACTGTTTGTGCCCCCATAGATACAAAGAACAAAGTTATTTTTACTTATTGAATAAATAATGCTGTTCAGGCTTTGAGCTGTTGTGTCCTTCATCCAGGGTCCTAATGTTTCATTAGAGTCCTCGGGCAGAACTATTGCCACATTTTACAGATGAGAAAGCTGAGACTATGAAAAGTGATAACGGCCTGGACCTAGTACCTGTGCTCCAGTTGTGCCCTTTCAGCTCCATCTATGGTACACGGTTCTTTAGTGCGGAAGGGGTGAATTAGACTGGTGTATTGGCTCTGTTGAAGTGGAAAACTAATCAGGAGGTAGGCACATGACATGCAGGCCTGGGTGGGAAGAGAACAGACAGATGGGAAAGCCAGTTCTGCTTTCTGATGCATTCTGTGTCTTAAATGTGTTTAGAATTTCCAAGCATCAGATACATTTATGTTCAAGTACAAAAATAAATGTTTCAGAGCTACCAGTGATGCTGTCTGAAGAGGCATTGTCTCTCGCATACTCACTGCATCATCAGGAAAATGGAACATGGGCCACAGCCAGGATTTTGCGGCCAAGGATGACAGTTCTAGTGTTTTAAGTGGGAGCACTCCCCTGCCCACTTCACCAAACTTACGTGACCACTGCACAGATTATATGTAAGCTGATTCCTGGCTAGCTTGCAAGGACAGGACAGAGAACAGCTGTATGTGGTGCTCAAGGAGTCAGAGGCCATCCCTTGCAGGTAATAATGCCTACACAGTGATCCTTCATGCCACATGGTCACCTTACCTATGTCTCAGTGGATGCCTGTGTTCAACAGATGGGAGGCTATAGGTAAGGCTGACAGCTGCCTTTCAGTTTCCCCAGGAAAGCAAAAAGCTCTGCTTCTGGCGAGATGCCTGGGATCTGCCTCTTAGGGACAGAGGAGCCCCTCTGGGGCAAGCTGGCGTCCTGGTGCCAGGGCTGCCTCAAGGAGGAACTCTTGTGTGGAGGACAGTTGGCAACCAGCCAAATCCTGGGGAAAGCTGTTCAGAAGCAGCTGTAGCTTGGCCCTCCTACCTTCACATCTTGTGATGTGAAAGGGTATTATGACCTCTAGTCAGGCCCTACATGTCCAAGAAAAGTCTTGACAGAAGAGTTGGCCCTTTAGGGATTGCTAGCACTTCTGCCTTTACAAACAATTGTCTACAGAGGGTGTGACCTTAGCTGTGCTGGGAATGGACAACACACAAGGGATATAGTGGGATTGAGCCAGGTATCTCTGAAAGCAGTACTTTTGAGACCAGATCTGCCTCAAGGCAGTCATTCATAATCAATAATAGGCTTCATTTGTTTAGTGTTCTTGTGTACCAGCCCTGCGCCCTTTCAATGGAAACTTTGCATATGCATTTGTTTTTTTAGACAAGGTCTCACTATGTAGTCAAGGCTCAATTTGAACTCACTGCAAGCAATTTTCCTGCCTCAGCCTTCCTAGTTCTATGGTGATAGGCATGTGTCACCATACCTGGCTTGCACACTTGCTTTTATTTATTTATTTTATTTTTTAGAATTTTTTATTTTATTTATTATTTTTTTCTTGTTTCAGAACCTTTGTTCGTTTATTCACTCATTTTTATGGCCAGCTCAACCCACCCCGAGGGCAGGGCTGGCACAGCATGGGGTGCCGGGGATCGAACCGCGGTCCCTGAAGCCGCCCAAGCTTCCCCAAGCAGGTGCTTTAGACCACTGAGCCATCCCGCCAGGCCCCCACACTTGCTTTTAAACATTACTACCCTGAAAGGTAGACAGATGAGGAAACTGTGGCTTACAGATCATACAGCTAGATAGTGGCTGAGTGGGATTTGATAAGGTTGATCCACAGCCATGTCTTAATGGCTGGCTTCTGAAGTCTCTGGGTGGTAGCAACCACCTCCCTGGAGTATGGCCCAGGTAGAACAACAACTGGCTTAGCCTCCCCAGAAGGGACCTCAAGGCCCAGGAGGCCATGTTAGAGACTTAGTATTACCTCACTTACATTCTAATGGGCCATTCTTAAAATGTGATATGCTGACTTGGGGGGCATCCTGAAACTTTGGCTAGAGATCAAAACCTTCTCTTGTTGTTGCAGTGCTAAATATGGAACCCAAGGCCTTTCACGTGTTAGGCAGGTACATTACTACAATCCACTTTACACTGCAGTATTTACGCTTTTCTGATGACACTGGTGGTAATATCAACAATGTGATTTTCCTTTTTTTTTTTGTGATACTGAGGGTTGAACTCAGGTCCTTGAATATATCAGACAAGCCCTTTACCACTAAACTACACCTCCAGATATGTATGTATGTATATATATGTGTATATATATATGTATGTATATATATATATATATATATATATTTTTTTTTTTTTTTTTTTTTTTTTTTTTTTTTTTTTTTTTTTTTTTTTTTTTTTTTTTTTTTTTTTTTTTTTTTTTTTTTTTTTTTTTTTTTTTTGTGGGACCAGGGTTCGAACTCACGCCCTTTGCATTTGCCCAGCAGGCACTTGTGCCTCCGAGCTATCTCCCTAGCCCCCACCTCCAGATATTGAATTAAATCTTTTTATATTTTTAATTTTATTTTTTGATATATTTTTAATTTTAAAATAACTCAAATAGATATTAATAAGTAAAATATTAAAGGCTTCTTTTTTGTGTGTGGGATCAGGGTTCGAATGACCTTGCACTTACCAGGCAGGCACAAGTGCCATGGAGCTATCTCCCCAGCCCCTAAAAAGACTTCTTCTTTTTTTTTTTTTTTTTTTTTTTGTCTTTTTGAGACAGGGTCTCACTGTGCAGTTCAGGCTGGCCTTGAGCTCACTTTTGTAGCTCAGGCTGGTCTTGAACTCACACTGATCCTCCTGCCTCAGCCTCCCAAGCGCTGGGATTACAGGTGTACACCATCATGCCAGGCTCAAAAAGACTTCTATAAAAAATAATTTACTAACAAAATAGAGAATAAGCCAGGCGTGGTGGCGCACGCCTGTAATCCCAGTACTCAGGAAGCTGAGGCAGGAGGATCAATGTAAGTTCGAGACCAGCCTGGGCTACAAAAGTGAGCTCAAGACTAGCCTGAATTGCATAGCAAGACTCTGTCTCAAAAAGACAAAAAAAAAAAGAACAATGGTTAATATACTGTGCCTTATAATCTTAAAAGAGTGACCAAAATGTTTCTCATAGTGCAAGAGATAAAAAGTCACTTATAAAGAGGAAACAAAAAGATAACTTTCTTTTCAATGAACAAAAAGAAATAAATAAAACAAATTAGCATATCTTAAAATATTTTGGAAACAATGGAATAATTAGGGGAAGTGTTTGAACTCCCTACTTCTGATTTATCGATATTCATTTTGATCTCTCTCCATATATAAACAGACCAACAGATCTGAGTTTCTTATCTAAGAGAAAACATGCGATATGGCTATGCTCTCAAGTTGTATGCATTTGCCTATGAATGCTTCAAGTATATCCTTTATGGCATAGTAGTATTCCACTGTATATACACATTTTAAAAATTAATTTTATGGGTCCAGCAAGATAACTCAATGGTCTAAAGTGCCTGCTTACACAAGCTTAGGCAACCACAGGGACCAAGGTTCCCTGGCACCACATGCTGTGCCAGCCCCACCCCCAGGGCAGGCTGAGCCGGCCATAAAATAAAGTTTAAAAAATAAAATTAATTTTATTATTATTACTTTTTAATGTTTGGGTTGTTGTAGGGTCTTACTACACAGTTCGGACTTGTGGTGATCCTCCCATTTTGAGTCTCCATAGCACTGGACTCTGGTTGGCTCAGTCTACTCTGAGGGTGGGGCTGGTGCAGCATGTGGTACCAGGGATTGAACTATGGTCTCTGTACTTGCCTAAACTGGCACTTTAGTCCATTGAGTTATCTTGCCAACCTTAAAATTAATTTTTAAAAATCACTCATTTTGAACTTTTAGTGTGATATTAATGCAACCCACAAAATCAAAATCTACTTAAAGGGGCCGGGGAGATAAAATTCAGTAGAATAAGCACTTGCCTGGGCATTGCAAGGTCCTAAGTTCAATCCCGAGTACCACAAAAAAGGAAATCTACTTGGAAGTCAGCTTGAATCAAATGTAAATGACTCCTGAGTCACCAGTGTCAGGCAGTCCCTCTGGCATATCCTCTCTGTCACTTTTCTGCTTTGTCCCCTCAGTGTCTGTTCTGTCTCTGGGAGCTCCCACTCTGGACAGAGCCAGCCAGGCTAGCTGTCTCTGTGGATCTCAAGCCTCATTATGCTGCTTTCCTCTTTGACTTCCTTCCACAGAAATTTTATCTGCTGACAGGCACTTTCTGGGACCCAAGAGGGTGTCCAGCTGGTACCCCAAGTTGCAGTGCATAGGACAGTTTCAACTAGAGAAAGGAGTTTGCCCATAGATCTCGCAGCAGTGGCTGTAGCCAGGAAGTAAGTACGCTGTTATCCTCCAAGGGGCCCTACAGTGGCAGGCAGGTTGCTGCCCACTGGCCTGCTTTTGGCCTTGAATCAACTTCAAGACTGCAGAGAAGCCGGGCGTGGTGGCTCACGCCTGTAATCCCAGCACTTGGGAGGCTGAGGCAGGAGGATCAGTGCGAGTTCGAGACCAGCCTGGGCTACAAAAGTGAGCGCAGGACCAGCCTCAACTGCATAGCGAGACCCTGTCTCAAAAAAAGACAAAAAAAAAATGTTTAGCCGGGCGTGGTGGCACACGCCTGTAATCCCAGCACTCGGGAGGCTGAGGCAGGAGGATCGGTGCGAGTTCGAGACCAGCCTGGGCTACAAAAGTGAGCTCAGGACCAGCCTCAACTGCATAGCGAAACCCTGTCTCAAAAAGACAAAAAAAAAAAGACTGCAGAGAATAAGATGTCTTGTGCTTGAGCTCCTCTCTGAAAAGCAAGGGACCTTTTCCCTCCTCTCCCTACCCACTCATGTCAAAGCTGTTCTTCACTGATGTCCTAGAGTTGTATACTTTCCAAATTTTATGTGCTAAGTAACATTTTAGTCATTGATGAATTGCATATATGATGAGGTCCGTAAGATTATACTGCCAACTGATGGCATAGCTATCTTAGGCTGAGGTAAGTATAATCTTAGCACAGTGACAAAATCGCTTAATACTCCATTTCTCAGAATGTATCCCAGGTATTAAGAGTTCAGAGCTTTTAACATGTTCACAAAGTTATGCAACCATCACTGTGGTTTAATTCCACATTTGTATCCCTCTTAATAAGTAGCACCCTTCTCCCCCTATAAGGAGGGGTCTCCTGGGATCTGGGATTTGCACAGGCCTGACTCAGCGGCAGGCATCTTACTCGCAGTTCACACTGGATGGTGGAGGCACTGTGACATGCCCAAGGTCCTGGATTTAAAGCAGGGTTTGTCTGGCTCTAGAACGCCATGCTGTCCATTCTGTTTTCTTTGTTCACTGGTGGCCTATTGTGGACTAGTCCTTTCTGCTCTCACTAGGTGAAGGAGATGAGGTCTCAGATTTGGTTTCACATCAATTCCACATTAGAAGACTATTCTTTTCTCAGAGCTGAGTCACATTCTGTGTGGTCTGGGACTGAGGAATGGGGTAATATGGTAGTTTTGTTTAATTTTGTGGCCCCATAATGTATACCCTAAAACCTACCACAGGTATTTCAAAACACTCCTGGCTAGGCATGTGGTGTATGCCTGTAATCCCAGCATTCAGGAGGCTGAGGCAGGAGGATCATTGCAAATTCAAGACCTGTCTGGGCTATGAACTGGCTCACTCAAGGCCAGCCTAACTAAACAATGAGAACCTTTCTCAAAAAGAAAAAACAAATGTTGCTTCTGTCCTCCTGGGAACACCCCTAGTTGGCAGTTCCTTGGAGAAGCAAGAGCCTCATTGTGGCAGTAAGGCTGAGCACACCCTGCTTCCTGTGTGCTGGGCTGAGTGAAGGAGCAGTGTATTCTACTGCTACAGTTGTGTGAAGGAATGAGGAGGGGCAAGGCTTGGGCTCCATCATTACAGTGCAAAGTAAAGTTCTTTACTATGGGATAAAACCTAGCAGACTCCAGGGCCCTTCAAGCTGCTAGGCTAAACAGATACCATTTAAAACCTGGATATCATCAGTCAGTACTGTGGGTCTGGAAAATGAGTGGCTTTACAGAAAAATACTTGGTTCTATACCCAGGATGACAGACTACATCCTGCCTGTGGGGTCAGCCCGTGGAAAGGTAGAGTAAACCTACACTGGGTCAGGGCCTCCCTATTTTGGCAAAGGCCAGAACCTTCCTTCAAGACCTGGCCTCCAAACCAGGCATGGTGACACACACCTGTAACCCCAGCACTAGGGAGGCAGAGACAAGAGGATCACTACAAGTCTGAGCTGCATAGTGAGACCCTGTACCAAATAAGTAACTAAACAAATAAAACACCTGGCCTCCACCTGAATATGCTATTGAGGCAACACAGCTCCTTTGTCAGTTTAATCTATAGGATTTGCACTCCAGAATGGAACCTACACCCTGCATATTTCGATACTCTTTAATTCCTGCCCATACCTAACTTCTGGAAAGTACCTATTCTCTCAAAGACTGGTAGTTTCTACAGTAGGAAGCACCTCATTAGGCTGATCATTGGGCATACTGCTTTAGTGAGGGCTGAGTGTGGTACTCCTGACATCCATAATGCTAGCCAGAAAATGGGTAAAAACAGGAACTTAAGGCTTTTTTTTTTTTTTTTTTTTTTTTTTTTTTTTTTTTTTTTT
>PVJA010054713.1:0-11567 GCA_004027025.1 Myocastor coypus
TAAAAAAAAAAAAAAAAAAAAAAAAAAAAAAAAAAAAAAAAAAAAAAAAAAGCACTGTGTCTCAGCTAGAAAAGAAACTCAGTCAGGAAGCTCTGGGAGTAAAACACAGGGAGACTTCCAGGTGTGTGGGAACTGCAAGTGAAGCATGCCCTCTGCCCACTTCATCCTCCATGTGGTCCACTGCCCCCCGGTTCCTGGTCCCCAGGCATAAGGAGCCTGTCCCAGGAGTGAAGATGCAGGAGCATCCTTAGCAGAGGCACCTGCAGGTCAAGTGTGTGATGTCTCAACAGAGTGTGCAGGAACTCTTGCTGGAACTGCATAAGACAAGGGAATGCCTCACAGCCCTGTCAAGTGCACAGTTGACCATGAATCTCCACAAGCTAGAGACCCTCGAGTCCCATTGTGGCAACCGTTATGGTTTATGTCTAGTTGTCCGCCCAAAGCCTCATGCAGTCATGGGGCAGGGATTTCTAGAGAGTGAGACTTGACTCATGAGTCACTGGGATTATGTGATTTAGTACTGGTGGGATTATCGGTCTGAGTATGGCTGGGACTATGGGTGTAGTCTAGGGCGGATATTCTAAGGCAGAGAGCCTGAATGTAGTATAAAGAGAGGCAGACTAGAGCTGTTGCTCTCTGCCTCCCTGGTTGGTCAATTGCCTCTGTCGTGATTGTTACTGTTCTACCACCATGAACTGGATGCTCTCTGCTCTGTTCCACTCAGCCTTGGGCCAGCCGGATATGGACTGAAACCTCCAGTAACTGTGAGCTAAATAAACCTTTCCTTCCTTCATTTTGAGTGTTGGGTATTTGTCCCAGCAACGAGTAAAAAGTAATTAATACAGCAACCAAAGAGAGCACCACCTACATTGTTGCCAGCTTATTTTGTTCTGGCTGCTGGGCCAGCACAAAAATGTTGGTCAACATAAACAGGCTCTACCCATGGAAGGCAAAATAACTTCAGTTCCTGAAAGGAAAATCTACAGTAATTACTACAACAAAATAATCAGAGAAGTAAGCATAGCTGCTATGTGGATGACTATTCTGCAGCCTTTGGAGAAAACTGCTTTCCAAGTCATACTGGTGGAAATCAAACTCCTGCCAAGACATAAAATATAGATGGATTTCCTCTCCTTTCTGAAAATTCAACTAAGCAAACATCAAGAGACACAGGCAGAACCGTGGAACTGCCTTCAGAATCTGGGCTCCACCCAAGGACTGCCTCGCCTGCAGAGAATGAGGCAGCCTGGGGCACGCTGAGCATATGTTCTCAGTGTGATGTCCCATGTCCCCTGTCCACCCTAAATCGGCACCAGGTAAAATACAAGCAATCAGCTTCCTTAAAAGGAAAGCAGGTGACGAAGTCCAGCTGGATTTGGGAAGAAGCATTAGTATGAATTCAGATTTCCTGTTTGTACCAGCTTTCCTGCTTCCTTTACATGGGGGTCACTACTTGTGACAAGAGATGAGTTCCTATTTAGAAGAAAAAGTTTGTGTTTTAACTATGTTGTTTCTTTAAAAAAAAAAAAAATGTTCTTTTCCCCATAAACTCCAGGTAAGCAGGGGAAAAGATTCCACCTCTTTCAGCTAGGCATTCTGATTTAATATCCAGGATCAGTAACTGGGATGCCTAAGAGACCCCAGCTTTGTCCCTGAAGAATGAAAACACCTTCCTTTGAAAGAAGTGGAAGGAAAAGAAATAGCACTGGCCCAGGATGAGGTATCCTCAGAGACAAAGGTGGGAATGTCACATATTTCAGCCATGCCAATGCTGGTAGTGGCACCCTAAACTGGCTGCTCTGGTGCCTCACCTTGGCGGTGTCCCCAGATGTCCAGACTTCATTGGCTCTCCCAGTTTTCTGAATCTGGTTCTCCATCCAACTACCTCAGCGCTCTTACAAGTATTTCCAAGCCCTTGTGAAAGATTATCTTCTGCTTGAGCTAGCCAAGATTATGTTCCATGGCTTGTAATGCAAATCGAGATTCACACAGGTCAGTAAAGAGGTTGTCACAATAATTTAGGACGTAAGAAAAATGTAGTGGCTTGAGCTGAAACAAGGGAAACATAATGTAAGGAAGAGAAAAGGTTCTGAAACAAGAGTTTAACTTCATCATACGTATAAGCTACTTAAATCAAGAGAAATCATAGATAATGACATTTTGCTGTTGTGAATGAAGTATTTGCCAACACTTTCAAGCAAGCAGAAATCAGAGAAATAATAATGATAATAATAATAACAATAATAATATTAATGGATATGATCAGACTGTTTGGGTAGGGGAGATTTGTGGTGGTAGGAATGGTTACTCTTTCATATAAGTTGAGTTAAAGACTCCAAGATGTGTTATGAAATCCGTAGAGTAGACAGATGGATAAATCTGTGGGAAATGTCAAGGATAAAGATAGAGAAGTGAAGTCATCAGGAGCTAAATCATAAGAGGAAATGAGATCACTCTGAAGAGTTCACATCATGAAAATAGCGGGTCGAGGGTGGACATCTGGAGACAACCATAATGTAAGAGATGAACTGCCATAATTTTATAAATGAATGTAGGAAAAGAAGTCTAGAAAATAAATCTCACCATTCTGGACTGCAGTTGCTTTCTTGATGAGCTTGTTTCCTGGGACAAATTGTGCCTTTGAAAATCATTTTTCTTTTTCTTTTAAATTCCTTCCGTGTGAGCAGCAATTCTGAAGAATTACCATGCACTTCCAGTTTCTAACCACGATTCATTCCTGGCATTCTTTTCTAGAAACCTCTTCCTTTAAGGCAGTGGTTCTCAACCTTTCTAATGTCGTGACCCCGCAATACAGTTCCTCATGTTGCGGTGACCCCAAACCAAAAAATAATTTTGGTGGCTACTTCAAAACTGTAATTTTGCTACAGTTATGATTTCCGATGGCTTTAGGCAACCCCTGTGTTTTGGTCGTTCGACCCCCGCTGGGGTTGCAACCCACAGGTTGAGAACTGCTGCTTTAAGGTATTGTGAATTTTAAAAATCCGTGTGTTTCAGCAATTCTGCCAGAGAAAACTACAGAAAATGTGCCTGCTTGTTACTAACACACCACTGCACAGAACCCCAAAGCAGGGATTCTCTCCTTTCCCCTATAATGTTTCGGAGTTTATGGGTTTTAAGAAGTCACCTTAATCTACCCACCCAATGAAGGTCAGTTGGGCACAAAACAGATTCTACCAGGTATTCTAGAAGATTCTAACATTACTTTTTATCCTTGCAGTCTTATAACAGTTTTCCTAGTTAAGATGGGGACTGCTCCCTGAACCGCTGCCACCATCGCAGCCAGCCAAGCCTGCAGCCCCAGCTAGGAACCCTCAACCATCAAGTCCATCAAGAAGATTTGAGCCCAGGAGATCTTGGACTCCTGTGGGAAGCCCACCGTAGATGTGGATCTCCACACGGCCAAAGGTCTTTTCCAAGCCACAGTCCCCAGCGGAGCTTCCACTGGCATCTATGAAGCCCTGGAACTGAGGGGCAGAGACAAACAACATTACTTAGGCAAAGGCATCCTGAAGGCAGTGGATCACATCAACACCACCATCGTGCCTGCCCTCCTGAGTTCAGTCAGGTCTGTCTGTGGGGGAGCAGGAGAAACTGGACAGTCTCATGCTGGAGTGGGATGGGACCTAGAACAAATCCAAATTTGGGGCCAGTGCCATCCTGGATGTGTCCCTGGCCGTGTGTAAGGCAGGGGCAGCTGAGTGGGAATTGCCTCTCTATCGCCTCATTGCTCAACTGGCTGGGAACTCAGACCTCATCCTGACTGTGCTGGGCTTCAGTGTGATCAGTGATGGATCCCACGCTGGATACAAGCTGGCCATGCAGGAGCTCATGATCCTTCCTTTGGGGGCTGAGAGCTTCCGGGACACCATGAGGCTGGGAGCAGAGGTCTACCACACCCTCAAGGGGGCCACCAACGTGGGGGATGAAGGCGGCTTTGCTCCCAACATCCTGGAGAACAATGAGGCCTGGGAGTTGGTGAAGGAAGCCATCGATAAGGCTGGTTACACGGAGAAGATTGTCCTTGGCATCGATGTCACTGCCTCAGAGTTTTACCGAGATGGGAAATACGACTTGTACTTCAAGTCCCCAGCAGATCCTTCTCAGTACATCACTGGGGACCAGCTGGGGTCACTCTACTAGGACTTTATCAGGGACTATCCTGTGGTCTCCATCGAGGACCCATTAGACCAGGATGACTGGGCAGCCTGGCCCAAGTTCACAGCCAATGTCAGGATCCAGATTGTGACCAACCCAAAACGCATTGAGCAGACAGTGAAGGGAAAGGCCTGTAACTGTCTGCTGCTCAAGGTCAACCAGATCGGTTCGGTCACAGAAGCCATCCACACATGCAAGCTGGTGCAGGAAAGTGGCTGGGGGGTCATGGTGAGTCACCACTCAGGGGAGACCGAGGATACCTTCATTGCTGACCTGGTGGTGGGGCTGTGCATTGGTCAGATCAAGACTGGTGCCCCATGCCATTCTGAGCATCTGGCTAAGTACAACCAGCTCATGAGAATTGAAGAAGAGCTGGGAGATGAAGCGCACTTCACGGGACATAATTTCTGTAACCCTAGTGTGCTGTGCACCTTCCTCTTGCCTGGACACTGGGATTCTCTGTCTCATCCTCTTGGAACCTCCTCCTCACTGTCCTAGCCTGTGGTAGCTCACCCCTTCACCCTCCTGAGCTAGGGCACCCAAAATTCCCTGACTAATCTGCTCAGGCTACTCCTTGGGGGAACCCAAGCTCTGCTTCGCTGCTCTGCTGCCCTCTCTGGGCCCTGTCCACTGAGTTCCATGCCCACATTCCCTATTTCTATTCTCTCCTTCCTCAAAGACTTGAGATGAAAATGAGGATTTGTAAGGTGGTCAGAGGAAGGATGTCTGTGACCGGAGCTTTGGTGCTGGCATGTTGAGGTGCTCAGAGTGGGGCGACGTGTCACTATGCTCCCCTGTCCTGTGTGCCTTCCATCTTGGCATGTGAGCCATGAACTGTGTGGAGTGTGCGGGGTGTGTGGTCATGCTTAGCTAGATCTTTAGTGCATTTATTTATTCATTTATTTATGCATTTATTTATTTATTTATTTATTTATTTATTTATGCATTTATTTATTCATTTATTTATGTTTACCTATTTTTAATTCACCTGCTAATTATTCATCTCCCTATAACCCTAGGGCCTAAAAGTGGCCAGATTGAGGGGACTGCCTCAGCAGATCCTGTGGCTGTGGATCCATGGTGAGCCTGCCTTTGCTGACCTGGGAAGGGTGGCTGAGAGTGGCCTTAACATCCATCCTGTTTGTATTGGTTGGAGCTTGGGTTGGGGCAGAATGGGGTGTGTGCTTGGGGGTGGGGGGTGCTCCTCTGTTTTCTCTCCCCAGTTTTAGATTCTCTGCTCTTCCTCCAGCTGCATAGAACCCCCCAGCCCCACCCCCCACCCCACCCCCGCACACTCTCCTGTGCTGTGTTCCACAGTTGCCACCATCACTGTGGTGTTGAAATGAGCTCCATTATTAAAGTCTGAATCACGGTGGAAAAAAAAAAAAAAGATGGGGCCTATGTTGACATAATAACCAGCCTTACAGGCATGAAGTCTCTCTTTCTGTTTTTCCTATTTGCTCAGATATGACTGTTGCCTTGACATAGAAATCTCTAGTAGACAGAGAAGAGGGAATAACAAAGCAAATAAATGCATCTTCACTCCTGCTTTCCTTTCTTTGTCTTAGCATGAAGGGAGGAAAGGAAAAGGTTATATTCTTTTTTTTTTTTCAATTCTTTTATTGTTTAAATTTAACAATGGTTATATTACATATTTTCATCATCGGATCAGTTTAGATCAATACATATAGGTATATAAGATTGATCAAACAACTAAACATTAACCTTTCTAAATCCACATTACTTTTTTTTTTCTTTTCCCCCTTTTTTTTCTTTGAAAGTTGACATATTGCATATTGTCCTCACAATCATTCTATAGAGTGCAGTGTGTGGGTATGACCCACCTCCCTATTAATGTTGCATAGGAAAAAGAAAGAAAGAAAAAAAAAACAGGAAAGAATATACTTCTCTTTGGACTAAGAGGAAGCAGATACATATACAATCAAAGGTTTTGCAATTGCAGTGTGCCACCAGTGAAGCTTGTGACGTTGGAGGCTATTGAATCTGAGCCTCCTAAAGCTCATCTCACCAATCTAGCACTGCGGAAAAGGTTATATTCTATCCTCCCAGAAAAGAACAGTGGAAGCAATAGAGAAAATCAGTGGAAAATGGAGATTCAGAGTAAGGAAACATTCTATTGAACTATTAACTTCAGATTATCAGAGAATACAGTAAAGGTCTAAGTCACAGAGGTATGATTTTTCTGCTAGAAGCAGATTCGAAGGAGGGAGAGTCCCGCTGCTTTCCCTGAACAGTTAGTTGTATAGTAAGACTTAGCTCCTTTAAAATTAAAGGAAAAAGAAAATAGCATCATTGACATTCTGAAGTACGAGTTCACTGATAGAAGAAAAAGTACAAAGAGATTACACAGCGTCGTTTGAAAACTATTTTAAAAGTAACGAAACAAAGTCAGCAAGGAGGCCAAGAAAGACAAATGAGAGGGAAAAAGGGGAAGCTGGTATCCCCGGCACTCATGCAGATTGAGTAAGTAGAGAATGGAAATATGCACACTGATTTGGCTGTTACCAAGATTTATGTCCTTGTCAATAGTTGTTTTATACAGTGATGGGGACAGAAAGCAGAAGTTAGTGTGCTCTGCACAGGACATGAGAGAAAGACAGAGACCAGGCAGACACCACCCCTTCCTCTATGGTAGTGTTGATTTATTTATAAATCAATAAACAAGAAAACGCTCCATAAAAGGAGATAAAAGTTGAGGAAGGATTTCTTTTCTCAGAAAGAGATTGGAGCCAGGTATAGAGGTACACACCCATAATCCCAGCGTCATGGAGGCTGAGGGCAGAGGTATCACTGTGAATTTGAGGGCAGCCTGGACTGCAAAGTGAGTTGAAGATCAGCCTGAACAACATAGCAAAACATTGCTATGCTAAGAAAGAAAGAAAGAAAGAAAGAAAGAAAGAAAGAAAGAAAGAAAGAAAGAAAGAAAACAAGCAAGCATTACATCTCTTTACATTTTCCATAAGAATTATGAAATCTAACTTGAGATGCTTAAATAATGAAGAATGTATCAACTTTTCAAACTGATCAAGAAGTAAGCAAAGTTTTAGGATTGCGGCTTCTCTAAGGAGACCTCCTCATTAGTCAGCGATAGCACAGGCTTCCTTCTGAAACTCATAGTTTCCCCAGTTAGAGACTGTTGATGAGATGACAGATAAGAGGGCGGATGACGAGGACACGACCAGAATGCAGCTCCACTAAAGTGAAATCTGTGCCTAGATCATCCATGACGCCATATCTCTTTCCATACATGCACATTCAAACTTGCATACGCCTACAAGCACGACACATACTTTCTCTCTCTTCACCAAGTCAAGTAAACTTAGAAATTTTCACATGATTAAATCTAGGACAAGCCCAGGTCACTGTGTCAGGTGCAGTTTTCTACAAGAATGAAATTTTAAGTACTTATAAATATACCTAATATCTACTTCAAGATATCCAGCATATATTAGTAGAGGAAACATGATGAATACACTGAAACCTCATGTATGAGAAAAATAGAATTAAGTTGAACAATGCTTTATAGACATTCTCAAATGGAACTGCTCCTCCAACAACTTTTACAGAAGTCTTTCATTCTTTGCCTTTCTTCCCCTATGGCAACATATGAGATAGAGAAGGATGCAGCTGACTTATCTGGTTGCTGATTATTTTTCAGTAATCCATCTTGTAACCACATGAATTTCAGATCCAGAGAAGGAACAAAGGGTTGAACATTTGTAAGCTATTCTTTGCAGGTTTGTTAGGTATTGCTTCTAATAATGTTCTCTTGAAAAGTTAGGAAATATTCTTACATATGTGCTCCTAGACCATATTTCTCAAATGTGTTTTTTAACTAATAGCCATTGCTAAAGTCTTATTTTTTTAATCTTTGTTTTCTTTCTATTTATTTTAGTGAGAAAAAAGATAAAATAACAGTGAAACAGTTTCAAAACAAGTTAGTAGGATGGTTATAATAATTAATACCATGCATATTGTTCCCTTTGTAGTAGTTATTCAGAGAACAAAATGCAGACCTAATATTTTGTATAAATAATATTACTACAAACTTTTATTCTCAATGAACTAAGACGAAGGAGCTGTATATCTATCCTAACTCTCTCATATATTTTTTTTTTCTTTTTAAAGTTTCTAATACTGGGCCCGGCGGGATGGCTCAGTGGTTTAAAACGCCTGCTTGGGAAAGCTTGGGCGGCTTCAGGGACCGCGGTTCGATCCCCGGCACCACATGCTGCGCCAGCCCTGCCCTTGGGGCGGGCTGAGCCAGCCATAAGAATGAGTGAATAAACAAATAAAGGTAAAAAAAAAATAAAAAAAAAATAAAAAAAAAATAAAAGTTTCTAATACTAGGAGAAAATATCATACCATGTCTTATAGATTGTAAGCCAAAAATACAGTATGAATCATAAAACAAAAAGTATAATTAAACAATATTCAGATAATTAATTAAATATTAATTAAAATTAAATATTTCAAAACAATGTTCCAAAATTCAAAACATAATTCCAACTTAGAGGCCAGAACGTTGTATATCATATGTACAAATCTGTAATCAATTCAGAGTACTTGCATAGTATTTGAATAGGTTAATATATACAAAGATATCAACTAAGAAAAAGTTTCCATGGTAGCAAAGAATTACTCAGAATAAAACATAAGATAAATACTGGAATGACAAATATATGACCAGAACTTATAACAGTTTGGGTATAGGACATCACACAAAGTTCTAGTATGTTATGGACATAAACAATGTTCATGACACTTACTGGTGGTCAGGTGTCACTTATGGGACTGAGCTACTGCTATTTTCTTGATATCTACCCTCTAGACCCAGACAGAATCATGATCTAAGAGTACAGGAGAAGTCCATTTATGGAATGTGCTGGTGGACATATTCTGCTGCTGTATATAAAAGAATAGTTGAAAAATTGCTTTTGTATACCTCTTGTTCTCCTGAGTTTAATTGTTTGCCCTATCTGGTGGGTTCTTTCTGTTCTCCTTCAAGGAGTTGTGGTCATTTTGATCCCTCTCTAGAATATCTTTTAGTAAACTGTGCAGAGTTGGCTTTTTAATCATGAAATTCTTTAATTGTTCTTTGTCATGGAAGTATTTTACTTCTCCATTAAACTTGAAGAGAGTTTTACAGGGTATCGCAGTCTGGGCTGGAATTTGTTTTCATGCAAGACTGGAAGTGCTTTGCTCCATGCTGTTCTTGACCTGATGATTTATAAAGAGAAATCTGCTGTTATTCTAAAGCTTTTTCCTTTCAATGTGATCTGTTTCTTTTCTCTAGCAGCTTTTAGTACACTGTTCCTGGGCTGAATTTCTGGGATCTTGATTATTATATGTCTGGGTGTAGTTTTAATTGGGTTGATGCTATTTAGAGTTTCATATGCTTCAGTTACCTAAATGTCAAATTGTTTCCACATATTTGGGAAAATTTCTGCTATTACTTCTTCCCATATTCTTTTTTTATTATTTGTACAGACTCCTTCTTTCTCATTGATGCATATTTGTCTTACATTGTTCATCTTTGCATCATCTTGCAGATGTCGAATTATTTTTTCCTGCATCCAAGTTGTTTTTAAGGGATATTTTCTCATCTTTTCACTAGCTGCAATGGTATATTTAAGATCTGAAAGTCTATTTTCACTTTCATTGTAATGGTTTTGCCAGTTTGTGATTGAGGTTTTAATTTCCTGTATAGCACCTTGAATCTGCTTCATAGATTCTATTACTTTCCTATATTGTTCATTCAAGGATTTCATCAGTTTTCTATTTTCCTCTATTTTTTTAATCAGTGTTTTCTTTAGAAGTACTTAGTACTTCTTTTATTATAGGTATTATTTCTTTTTTCATTTCAGAAATTATTTCTGATCTGATTTCCTCTATGCCTTTCTGCAGTTATTTCTTTGCTTCAGATACTATTATTTCAGAGATTTCAGATGTGTGATTTCCAATTTCTTCTATGCTATTGTCTCCTGTATTTGTTCTGGATGGGTTCAGGGACTGAGAGCACATTTTGCTCCTTCTCTTTGTCATTTTGTATAACCTTGCCATCTGCCCTTTGTTGTAGAACTTTGGTAGAGTTTTTACCTTAGTACCAGACCTGGATCTATCAATTTCAATCTCATCCAGGTGAGTGTGGCTTTATCTGGCTGCTGAGCTCCACGTCTTCCAGCTGTAGCCCTTGGAGCTGACCCTGCTGTGCCACTCTGGCAAGATTTTCTTTTCTTGGATCAGCTCAGTGTGTCTTGTCTCTAGTCTCTCTGTGGGGAATTTTGTGGCAGTTTTCCACACTGGGCCTGTCTGATGGATGAAGTTCCACTCACACGCCGAGCCTAGTTGCTGGTTCAAATGAGTTTCTGACGGGCCCCAGGCAGTCTTACTCATGTGCTGGGTCTAGTTGCTGGGTCAAAACAATAAAGTCTTTATTTTAAAGAGAAAAAAAATAGAATTTCAAATTAAGTTTCTAGAAGTTACAATAATTAATACATTATACATTGTTATCCTGAGTTATTCAGAAAAAAACACAACCATATCTTGTCCAAACAAAATTAGCACAAATTTTTCTTTTCGATGGATTAACAGAGGAAGCTAACTATATACTATCTTGTGTATAAATATATTTATTTCCTTTTCTCTTCCTCTTTTCTCCTTTCTGCTTGTCACCATTTTTCATTTCTTTTAAACAGTTTCTTCCCAATTCGTAACATCTATTACACATTTTGGATCTGATATTCTTATTCAGTTTCTCATACTAGAGATACAATAAGATGTTCAGGTGGGTCTGATTTAGTTCACTTCTGAAAGTATCATAAACCAAGCTAGTTGACAAAAGAGAGGAAAAGGACAAGTAGGATAAAACAAACAGGATGTTTAAAGATCACACGTTGGCTTGTATTGCTTATATTCCATGGGATATTTCCACACCTCTCGTTCTGCCTGTCATTGTGTGCAACTTAGCCAAGGTTCTTCTGTGTCAGTGGTGTTTCTGCAGGTATCCAGGCCCTGATTTCCACCAACAAAGACAGGGAGGGGTGAATCTCAGACTTTTTTCATGAGCAGTATGGTCCTGGGTCGATGGAGGAAGGGAGGTCAATAAAGGTAGCAGTAAAGTCTTCTAACAGTTGTCAAGTCCAAACCTGTGATCTCCCATCCATAGTGTAGGAGCTTCCAACCAAATTCATGTGACTGATAAAACAAAACTAATATGTTTCTTTCCCACAAGGCTATTTATCAGATGTTGCACTAAGACCTGACAGGGGGAATTGGTTTAGGAGGGGAACTATGAGGCAGGAGATTAGGAAATCTGTCTTCAGCTTTCTCACTGACTCCATTCAATCTTATCTTGTTCTTTGCTTTCT
>PVJA010054714.1:0-11441 GCA_004027025.1 Myocastor coypus
GACAGCAGCTGAGCCTGCAGGGCCGGGGTGGCAGGAGGGTAATACTGAGCACACCTCGCCCCTGGCATTGCCCCTGGCTGCTCACCTCCTCGAACCTCTGATTTCTCTCCAGTGTGTCCCCTTCCATTGCTGCCTTTGAACGTGTCGTCTCTCATGGGCTCGCACTTCTGGGCTCTGCTTCTGTCTGTCTTCATCTCCTTCTCTGCTCCGGTCTCTGCATCCCCATCCTCTCTGCCTCCATCTTTCCTGTCTCCCTTTCTCTTGGTACCCATTTATCCCTGGTAGGGGTCTCCCTTTCTCAGACAGACTTCACACAGACAGGCCTGAGTGGAGGCCTAGAGATTTCTAATGACAACTTCCCATGTATCTCTCTGGCTCTCCATCTCTGATTTGTCTTCTGCCTCAAACTGTCACTCTCTGGCTCAATACTTTTCTCCCTCCTTCCCTCTCTCCCCCAATCCTAGGTACTGTACTTTCTAGGCAAGGCCTCTACTCCCTCGCTACATCCCTTCATTTTTACTTGGAGATAGGCTCTCACTAGGTTGTCCAGGCTGGGCTTAAACTTGTGACCCTCCTGACTTGGTCTCCTAAGTAACCGGATCACAGGTATATGCCCCCATGCCCTGTTTGTCTTTCTTTTTCTGCTTCTCTCTTCTGTCCCTTTATCTTTCTGAGTCTTTTGCTGGCTCACTCTCTTGATCTGCCTCAATTCCTCCCTATCTCTTTTTGGTTTTGCTACCAGGAATTAAACTCAGGACCTTGCACTTGCCAGGCAGGTGCTGCACCACCAAGCTGTACCCTGGCCCCTTATCTCTCTCTCTCTCTTTTTTTTGAGGGACCAGGGTTCAAACTCACGACCTTGCACTTGCCAGGCAGGCACTTGTGCCACGGAGCCATCTGCCCAGCCCCTCTCTCTCTTTTTTAAATATATTGTGGCCATCTTGGCGTGGTGGCTCACACCTGTAATCCCAGCACTTGGGAGGCTGAGGCAGGAGAACTGGTGCAAGTTCAAGACCAGCCTGGGCTACAAAAGTGAGCTCAAGGTCAGCCTCAATTACATAGCAAGACCCTGTCTCAAAAAGACCAAAAAAAAAAAAAAAAAAAAAAAAAAAAAAAAAAAAAAAAAAATATATATATATATATATATATATATATATATATATATATATATATATATATTATGGCCAGCTCAGCCTGACCTGAGGTGGGACTCGCATAGCATGTGGTGCTGGGATCGAACAGCAGTCCCTGTGGTTGCCCAAGCTTGCCTAAGCAGGTGCTTTAGACTACCACTGCCGAGCTGTCTCACCGGCCCCTCCTTATCTCTTTTGGTCTCTTCCCTTCTACCTCATCCCCTACCTCTTTGTCCACTGGTTGTGGGACCATGTCCCTCCCAGTCCTCCCAGGACCCCACACCTGCAGCACCCCTGCTCTGGTCCCTACCTGCATCTCCTCCATCCAGTCCACCATGTAGACCATCTCCTGGAACACCTTCTGCAGGGCCAGGTTCTGCTCGAGCCGAGTTCGCCGGGCACCCACTAGCCCGGTCAGCAAGGCCCACTGGCGCAGGACGCTGTCACGCTGAGCGGCCACCCGCCGGGCATCATAGTAGCCTTCAGCTGCCAAAGCCTGTGCCAGTTCCGCCACACCCTGTACCCGCTCCTCGTAGGCTGCAATGTCTGCCTCGATGGCTTCGTGCTTCTTCATGGCTGCCTCGACCGCTGGCAGCTCATACCCGAAGTTGTCCTGGGTAGCACAGGCCACAGATATCATGATGCCTCAGTAGTGCCCCTGTTACTGTGATGCTGAGTGACCCTGACACTCATCTGCCCATCACCCTGAAGACTGAGTCCACACCCTACTTACCCTGGAGACCAGTCCCACCCTCCCCAGTAACCCTGGAAATCAGTCTCTCCTTCTGTTACCCTGGAGACCAGTCTCATCTCCCTGTTACCCTGGAGGCCAGCTCACTTTCTCTGTTACCCTGGAAACCAGTCTCATCCTCCCTGGTTACATATCTAACCCCATATTGGTTATCCAAGAGACAGACTGACTTTCCATTGTCTTGGAGACTGGGAATAAGGTTTACCATCTTCTGTTACTTGGGAAACTAATTCTATCTTCATGAGTTACCCTGGACACCAAACACAACCTCCCTTGTTATATATGAGATGAAACACTCCCCTATTACTGGAGACAGGCAGTCTGCCTTCTCTAGCAGCCTGGACAGAGCCTCATCCCCTTGGTGCCTGGAGATCAGGCCTGTGTCCCTCACCCGCCATTCACTTAAAAGACCAATTAACAAGGCCCCCCCTTCCCCCTTCACTTGTTGCCTAGCAGACTCCAAGGCCCTTCCCTGCTGCTTAGGAGCTCTCCATTTCCAGTCCACGGCCACCAGCCCTGCCCTCCCTCCTTCCCTTTGCCCGAAGCCAGGCCCTACTGCTGTACCTGGGAGACCAGGCGCTGGTTCTCATTCAGCCAGCTCTCCCTCATAACCACCTTGTGGTCAAACCTCTGGGCCAGTAGTTCCAGCTTCTCCTGTCGGATCAGCTCAGCCCGCAGGGCGGCCTCCCGCTCGTGCTCTGCCTTCTCCAGCTGGCCCCATGCCTGGGGGAGTCGAGGAAACAGATTCCAGCAATTCCCCCACCATTTAATGGCGCTGACATCGCTGGGGCCACCCACCCACTGTATATACGGAACCCTGAGGAAAGTGAGCAAAAATGCTGCAATGCGACTTCCGGGAAATGGCCGGAAGGAAGACGCGAGAGGCTCCCTTGGGCAATGAACCACCTGTACAGCTCCGCAGAGCAACCTCGCTTCTCCTCTCGGCCCCCAAACCGACCTTGTCTATGTCCCAGATGCCGCAGCCCTCCCGAGGCACGAAGAGACGACGGTTGCAGGCCCGGAGCTTGCTCTGAATGCTGAAGAGCAGCACCTCCAGGTTGCCCTTCTCCTGAAACCTGAAGGGACACACCGGCTCAGGAGCCCCCTCCCCAAGCCCGCGCCCCTGCCCCCACCCACTCTCCTCCTGAGCGGGGTGGGGTTGGGGGGATGGGGGTGATGTCTCACTTGACCGGCTTCTCCAGCGTGCAGTAGGCTGTGAAGGCCTGAAGCTGCTGCTGCACCCCACTCAGGGAGTTGGCGAACTTCTGGTTGCTGATGAGGGCAATGGTGCGGTGGATCCAGGCCAGCAGCTCGGCCGCCAGCTCCTCGTAGCGCTCTATGATCTTCCCCACCTCCAACACCTGGTCCAGCACCTGCCGGGCCAGGAAGCTGGGGTTGGCCTCCGCGCACCCGCAGCCGGCTCCCAGGTTTCCGCTGACCACATCCCTTTCGCTCTTCCTACCTTCCCAATCCGCTTCCCCTCCACAGCCAGGGCCTTCATCTTGGAGAAATAGTGGTAGAAAGAGACCACGTACGTGATGATGGATTTCTCATCTGGGGCCTCCATGTTCACATCTGGGGGCCAAGGGGAGCGGGGGAGCATGAGGGTGACTCCTAGTAACTGAAAGGCCTTGAGCAAGGCTCCTCTATATTTCTATGTTTTACCTGCCGGATGGGGATCTACCTTATGGGATTGAATAGTGCCTGACATGTAGAAACCATAGACAAATGTACTTTCTCAAACACACCAATCTTCTTTTCACCGCACGGCCTTTGCATATCTGTTTTCACTGTCCGGAGCCCTATTCCTCCTTCTGTGTGCCTCACTGGCACCAGTATCCAACCCAGATTTCCCCAGCTAAGCCTCCTTGTTCAGCCTGCCTAGAGCTGGTCTCCTCATCTTATTCTGTTTCCTCCGACCTAATTTTTTCCCAGAAGGCATCACAAGTTGTAATTATGTATTCAGTAAAGTGGTTAAGTTGTTATCTAGAGACTGAGATCCTTGTGACCAGCTCTCCCTGTCTTTTGAAAAACAGGGTTCTTGCCAGTCCTAATGCACAGAGTAGGAGCTCAGTAAACGTCCACTGGGCGCGTGCGCGGGCTGTAAGACCTGAAGCCAAGATGGCGCCTGGAAGGTAGTACATGCCTGAAGCTCAGTTCAACCCCTGCTCCCATTAATTCAGATGGTTACAAAGTAGGTCTTTCTTGTTTTTTCTTGTTTCAGAACTTTTGTCTGTTTATTTATTTTTATGGCTGGCTCAGCCTGCCCTGAGGGCAGGGCTGGCGCAGCACGTGGTGCCGGGGATTGAACCACTGTCCCTGAAGCTGCCCAAGCTTTCCTAAGCAGGCGCTTTAGATCACTGAGCCATCCTGATGGGCCCACAAAGTAGGTCTAACAGCCAGGGGTGGTGGGGCACACCTATAATCCCAGCATTTGGGAGGCTGAGGCAGGAGGATTGGTGTGAGTTCCAGACCAGCCTGAGCTATAAAAGTGAGCTCAAGGCCAGCGTGACTGCATAGCGAGACCCTGTCTCAAAAAGACCAAAAGAAAAAGTCTAACTTCTCTGAACCTCAGCTTCCCCATTGTTATAGTAGGGATAACCATATTTCCTGCTTCCCCAGAGAGAACAGACTGGTAAAGGAAAGAGGCCCTCAACAAATCAACAAATTCTGAAGGCCACTAAGCCAGGCGTGGTGGCGCATACCTGTAATTCCAGCACTTGGGAGACTGAGGTAGGAAGATCGGTGTGAGTTCAAGGCCAGCCTGGGCTACAAAAGTGAGCTCAAGGCCAGCCTGAACTGCATAGCGAGAACCTGCCTCAAAAAGACAAAAAAGGGGGCTGGGGAGATAGCTCGGTGTTACAAGTGCCTGCCTGGCAATTGCAAGGTTGTGAGTTTGAGTTTGAAGCCAGTCCCACAAAAATAAAATAAAATAAAAATTAAAAAAATAATGAAATACTGTAATCCCAGCACTCGGGAGGCTGAGGCAGGAGGATTGATGCGAGTTCGAGACCAGCCTGGGCTACAAAAGTGAGCTCAAGGCCAGCCTCAACTGCATAGCAAGACCCTGTCTCAAAAAGACAAAAAAAAAAAAAAAAAAAAAAAAAAAAAAAAAAAAAAAAAAAAAAAAAAAAAAAAAAAAAAAAAAAAAAAGAAATAATAAAAAAAGACAAAAAAAATTGCCCACTGAATATACAACATTATTATTGTTATTATCATTATTACTACTAGAAACTGAACCCAGAAGCTTTGCCCTGAGCTATATGCAAGGTGTTTTGGCTTTTTTTGTTGATACTGGGTCTGGCTAAGTGGCCAAGTTGCCCAGATGAGGCTTGAACTTGGCCTCCTCCTGCCTCACCTCTCAGAGCTGAGGTGACGCAGGGATATGTCACCATGTCTGGCCACAATATTATTCTTGACCCTCATTCTTCACTGTTTCATGAAACCGGCATCCATGGAGACCTACTATGTGCCAGGCACTTAGCACAGAATACAGCTATCAGGGGCTGGGCAGAAGACACATTGAGACCCGTAGCTCTAGCGTCATCGATCGAGTTTACTGGACAAATGACTTTACCTGTCTGTGCCTTCATTTCCACCTCTTTAAAAACAAGATGACCAAATTCTACCCAGACAGGTCACTGTGAGGACAAAAGGGAGCAGCTGTGACAACATTCCCAGCTGTGTGCTCAGCTCATAGCAGAAGCTAAGAAAAAGGGAGCTGCTGTCTTGGGGGACGAGGGGACCTGGAAGTGACCACAGATTGGGAATGAGGCTGAAGGCAGGTACGGGCTGGACCAAGCAGGAATAGACCGGAAATAGAAAGGGAGCTGGGGAGGGGGCCGTGGATGGAAATACAGAATTGGGTACAGGGTCAGGGAAGGGATAGGAATGGAGCCATGGAACTGTGGTTAGAGAGGGGGACAATGCTGAGGATGCAGCTGCATGGGCCTGAGACAGACTAGAAATGATGCTGGGCTTGCAGGAGGGGCAGGGACCGGGCTGGGCTGCAGCAGAATGAGCTGAGTCCCAGGGAGATGCTTAAGAGTGGAGATGTTGGGGGACCATCCACTCAGAGCCTCCTCCTGTCCGTTTCTCAAACACGAGCTTTCTTTCTCCTAATGCGTATATTCTGCTCAAAAGAAAAGAGTGGAGCCAGGTGTGGTGGCTCATGCCTGTAATCCCAGCACTTTGGAGGCTGAGGCAGGAGGATTGGTGCGAGTTCGAGACCAGCCTGGGCTACAAAAGTGAGCTCAAAGCCAGCCTGAGCTGCATGGCAAAACCCCTGTCTCAAAAGAAAAGAGTGGGATGTCAAGGAGGACAGTGACACTGGGCATTGATGGCAGTGGGACTGGGGAGGAAGAGGCAGGGAGCTGGGATCTGGAGCAGCCATAGGACTAGAGGGTGTTGGGTGGGACAGAACTGAGGCTGAGATGGCCTGGGCCAGGAGCTCACCTTCAGGGTCCAGCAGTCGGGCCAGCCCCAGATGCTGCTCCGCTGTGCGGAAGGCCCTCTGCAGGTTGTAGTTGGCGTTAGACTTGGCGAGTTTGCTGAAGTCCACGAGATCGGGCCTGGGCAGGGGCACAGAGTGGGCAGGCACAGACAGGCTCCAGGGCCAGAGGCCAAGTGGGCCAAAGCATATCCCTGGCTGAGCCCCACCCAGGAAAGAGCAGGAGGGGGCACAACGCCACCGACACCCAGGGCAAGGCTGCGCAGCGGCTGAGGGGCTGAGCCGTGTGCATCGGCTGTGTGAGCAGGATGGGCTCGGGCATGTGGGCTTTTGGGAACGTGTGCGTGTGCACGTGCCACCCAGCCTTGCACACACGCGCGTGAGTGGGCCTTGTGCACACATGGGCGCTTACAGGAGATGTGCCCACACGGTGCCTGCCTGAATTCAGGATCAGCCTGAACTATGTAGCAAGACGCTATCTAAATAAATAAGTAACTCAGTGGAAAGCCCTAGGACAAAGCTCAGTGCATAGAAAGTACACGGAAAGTGTCAGCTAGCGTTTGCATGCTCCTGGCTAGAGACTGTGGGTTTCTACATGATGGGCTGGGTGCAGGGCTCGCCACGTGCACAGAAGTGTACACAGCCCACTGCAGGAGAAGCTGGCTGCTGGCTTCTGCCATGGCTGAGCACATCCCTGCCAATCTCCAGGCCTCAGTTGTCCTAATTTGTCAGATGGGTAATCAGGACAAGGGCATCGACTTTCTGGCTGCCCAGACCTCAGCCAGTTCGGCACTGCATCCTGAGGTAGGAACATGTGATTGTGCAAGAAGCTAGGAAGGGGACCCCTAGGACACCTCGGGAGGTCAGACTTTCAGACAGCAGGGGTTGCAGACCTACCAGCATGGAGAGACCCCTGGGGTGCCGACTTCCTATCCTGAGGGAATCAATGTATCTAAGTAGCAGACAGCAGGCTCAGACTGCATGAGTGGGTGTACTTGTGTCTGTGTGTACATGGGGTATGTGATAGGACTCCTGGGGACAGCGGTCTGTGTGGTTGTGCACCCCTGTGTGAAAATATGAAGGGCACCTGTGTGAGCAAAGCCAGTGTGTATGTGTGTGAAGAGGTGAAGGGAAGGGTCCCCTGTGTGTCATCTGTGCATGGCACCTGTACAGGCACAAAGCTCTGAGGACACAGGGCAGGGGGACCAGCAGGGCAGGGCTGTGCTGCCGGGGCCAGTTGGTACCTGTGCCGGTGAATGAGCGCATTGAAGGCCAAACCATCCCGCCAGCTGGTGGTGAAATTCTGGATGTTCACCTCCGGGTAACTGGGCGTGGGAGCAGAGAGAGAGACGGACGGGTCAAGAGGGAAGGGGGGAGGAGGGAGGACATGGAAGGAAGGAAGGAAGGAAGGAGATAGGAACAACAGGTGAAGATGGAGGGAAGGTGAAAGGTAGGAGAGGGAGAGATGACAAAGGGCAGAGCAGGAGGAAGGGGGCCAGGAGGAAACAGACAGAGATGGAAGGAGAAGGAGGGAAGAAAGGAAAGGAGAGGGAGGGGGGCGAGAAGTGGGGGTGGGGCCAGGGGCAAGCAGGCATAAGGACAGGCAGAGGGGAAGACAGACACGTGGAGAAACAGGTACATTGGGGGCACAGCCTGCCGGAAAGATGAGCCACACAAAGCCCCCTGCACCCCACCCCTGTCCCCCACTCTCCCCCCCATGTCCCACACCTGTCCCGCCAGGGCCTGATGGTGTCAGGACACACTTTATTTGCCTGTTTCATTCAGATAGGAATTTCTTATTTATTTATTTATTTATTTATTTATTTTTTTGTTCCAGAACCTTTGTTTATTCACTCATTTTTTTATGACCAGCTCAGCCCACCCTGAGGGCAGGGCTGGCACAGCATGTGGTGCCGGGGATGGAACTGTGGTCCCTGAAGCTGCCCAAGCTTCCAAAGCAGGCGCTTTAGACCACTGAGCCATCCCGCCAGGCCCTCAGATAGGAATTTCAACACAGGCCATGAGCTCCTCTTTAAGCTCTTGTCCCAGAAGGAAACCCAAGAGTTGCAGGCCCACCTGCCTGTGAGGAGGGGTACTCACCCGGCTGTCTTCATCTGGCACCACAAGAGCAGAGCATCCTTGGCTGAGCGTGTCTCCCTGTTGTCCTCAGTCTCAATTTTGATGACCTGAATCTGTGATGGCACAAAACATGGCTACCAAGGCTGGCAGGACTGGAGGCTGGGGGGACACTGACCCTTGTGGCACTGGTGTGGGGGGTGCATGTGATGGGGTTAGCTTCAGGATGGTGTGGGGGCTCTTAGCCCCCAAATGTGGTGACCACCTTCCAGCCAGAGGGAGCCTCCTCAGTCTGACTAGGCACTGCCCCTTGATAAGACTCCCTAGTGCAGAGACAAACTCCATACCACTCAGCACGGCCACCCCGGTGCTGCAAAAGCCTCAGCTTTGCCTCCAGTTCCCTGCTGCGCTGCTCTTCCTCCTGTGCTGCCAGCTCTGCTAGGCGATTCCCTGCTCATGATGGTGTCTGCTGTGCCCCCTCCACTGCCCAAGAACTGGATCATCTTCTCTTTCTCTTTCTTCTTTCCCTCCCTCCATCCCACCTCCCTCCTTCCCTTCCTTCCTTCCTTCCTTCCTTCCTTCCTTCCTTCCTCCCTGTGCTGTTCAGGCTCACGCTGAACTCATGTGCTCCTCCTGCACCACTGAACCCAGCCTCCCTTCATCTTTCATGTCACTCAGCCTCCAGCTTCCCAGACAGTCCTTTTTCTGACCACCACATGTAAAATCTGAACACCACAAACCTGATATTTTGCTCCCTTTTAATGCTTTATAGTAAACTATTCTTTCTTGCAAAGATTTAAAAACTTCGTTTTCTAACCCACAGCAGAAAAAAAAAAAGTTGTAAAAATTCTCCCCATTACAGCTATGCCTTGCCGGGCGTGGTGGGTCACACCTGTAATCCCAGCACTTGGGAGGCTGAGGCAGGAGGATTGGTGCAAGTTCAAGACCAGTCTGGGCTACAAAAGTGAGCTCAAGGCCAGCCTCAACGGCATAGCGAGACCCTGTCTCAAAAAGACAAATAAATAAATAGTGCTGTGCCTTTTTCCGTATGAATCGTATCTATTTCTGGATAGTTACTTTCTGGCTCTCTTACCACGATATACTCTCAAAAGAAGAAAATTCATCTGTTTGTATCCTGGATCAGTTCTGCCTGCAGCGAAAATTGAGTGCCAACACTCATTACATGTGACTCTGAGCACAGATCTCACCTATTGGCTTCCTTACTGGTAAAAATGGGGTAACAGGTAATATTAGTTACTACCTAACTCATGGACTGCTGTGGGTTGGAAATAGCAAGCACCTGAATCAGGGTAAATAGTAGAAAAATGGTGACCATGGGGACAGGGTGATAATGACGACTTCTTCCATCGTTATTTTCAACACCCCCCAAATGTTATTGAAAGCAAGGAGGGAAAGAATGTGGGGGCGCGCTGGGCAGAGCTCACTTGGGGATCACCTGAAAGCGCAGGATAATGGTCCAGACCAACCCCAACGTCAAACGGTGATTCCCGTCCACGATGTCGTGCGATCCCACGTTTTCCAGGTGGACGCGCTGCTCCTTCAGGAACTGCAGCGCCTTGTCCACGTTCTCCAGCGAGTGGATCCGCATGCGGCCGCGCGTGGGCCTCGGCTAGAGCAGCAGGGGAGTTGTGTGGGGAACCCCTTCGCAAACCATGCCCACATCGCAGATGTGCCACGCCCCTTCCACTGGTGCCCCACCTCCAGCCTGATAGCCACACCCCCACCACTGACCGCTTTCAAAAACTGCCCTTCAGACAAAATAAATAAATAAATAAAAACAACCGGGCGTGGTGGCGCACGCCTGTAATCCCAGCACTTGGGAGGCTGAGGCAGGAGGATCGGTGCGAGTTCGAGACCAGCCTGGGCTACGAAAGTGAGCTCAAGGCCAGCCTGAACTGCATAGCGTGACCCTGTCTCAAAAAGACAAAAAGAAAAACAAAAAAAAACTGCCCTTCTTTTTTCTTTTCCTTTCTTTCTCTTTCCCTTTTCCTTGCCATTTCTTTTTCCCTTTCCCTTTCCTTTTGTTCTGGAGATTGAACCCAGGGCCTTTGCACCTCAGAGCTCGATCCCCAGCCTTTTCTTATTTTTGAGACATTGTCCCACTAAATCATTAAATTGTTCAGGCTAGGCTCAAACTTTTCTTTTTCTCTTTTTACGTATTTAAGCAGGGCCTATAGGGTGTCTCTACACAGATCAGACTCTAGTGACTCTCCTGTTTTGAGCATCTCAGACGCTGAGATTACAGGAGCACGTGCTACCATGCCCAGGCTCAGTCGCAGTCTCAATGTGCCCCGGAGGCAGGGCCATGCGGCACCAGGGACTAACCCCCGGCAGCTGCGCTCTGCCTAAGAAGGTGCCTTAATCCGCCGAGCTATCTGGCTGGCTCTTAGACTCAAACTTTCAATCCTCAGACCTCGGCCTCCCAGACTCCAGACGTAATCCCACCATGCCAAGCTTTCTACCCCTGTTTTACAGCTGTGCCCTTGGCTACCTATAACCTGGGCCCCTGACCCAGGCAGGGTGGCGCACACCTGTAATCCCAGCACTTGGGAGGCTGAGGCAGGAGGATCGGTCAAGTTCAAGAACAGCTTAGGCTACAAAGGTGAACTAAAGGCCAGCCTGAACTGCATAGCGAGACCCTGTCTCAAAAAGACAACGAAAAACTGGGCCCCTCTACGAGCCCCAGCCCTTAGCTGCCCCCCCTCCTCATACCCGCCGCCTGAGAACACCCACTTCCCCACCCTGTCCCAGCCCCTCAGCTGCTCACCAGCTGCTCCCCAGACAGCACTTCCAGGAGCCGCGTGAGCACGAAGCCATCCCGGAGGTCGGAGTAGAGGTCGACGATGTGGCAGCCCACGCGAGCAAGATGCGAGTTCACCCACTTGGTGAAAGTTTTCTTCTGCACAGCTTCCCGCTCATCTGGAGGACAGCACGGAGGAGTCCTGAGCCCAGGAGCGCTAGCACCCTTCCGGCTGCTCTCCAGCCTCCACGGCCCCACAAACCCTGGCTA
>PVJA010054715.1:0-11463 GCA_004027025.1 Myocastor coypus
AAAAAAAAAAAAAAAAAAAAAAAAAAAAAAAAAAGTTTGCAACTAGTTTGCCCAAACCCAGGCCAACTTTAGGACAGGACAAATGTCCCATTCTGTCCTGTTATTGTGTTCTTTTAAATCTCTTAATACAGAAAAAAAAAAAAAATCTCCTTTCCATGAACACACTTGCTGCTGAAACAGCCTTCTAGATTTCCTTCATTGTCATCTTTATTTATCTTACCTGTCCCTTTTCTTTGCTGGAAACCAGAAGGAATAGGCAATGACTTGATAATATCCAACAAAATATTTCTGCACACATGAGTTATATCATCAATTAATATCAGGTTGCCTCATCGCTAGTGGTGCTAAAACTTGGTTGATTTTTCAGCTCTCCAATGGGGCCACAGTCATTCACAGAACATCAGGCACCAAATTTATCATTGCGCATTGGAATACAGTTCTCCCTGATGCAAAACCAGTTGGAACTCAGTAAGGCCCCTTATGTGCTACGTGTCTTTCCTATCATGTGGCCTAAAAAACTTTTTAAAAATTTTAATAAAAGGTTAAGTATGTCATGAACTCATAAAATATATTTAGATAAGAGTCTATTTTACCTTTTCCTGTCATAAAAAGCTGAAATTTATGAAAATACAGACACATGTAGGCCACCTAGCGAGCCATCTGCAGTGGGGGGGAAGCAAGCAAACCTAAGATGTGGCACTGCCTCATAAGTGTGCACAGCTAAATGGAGCACATGTCGCATTGCTGCAGCAAGCCCAAAGCCAGCCCTGCTGCTACAGTGAGGAGCCCAAGTGCAATAAGTGTCCTTAAAACACAATGACACTGATTGTCCCCTGAGAGCATTCTTCTTTCTCCAGAAAATTATGCATAGCAGTCAAAATTGATCTCTTCTGGGTTTCATGCATTATTTCATTGTATATGGGACACAAAAGCAATCAATTATGAGCTAAATAATCAAATATGTGTCACTGACAAGACTTCTAGTCAATAGCAGGCTCTTCGCAGTTTAGTTTTGGCAAGTCAAGATTTACACTGAGCTGGGGCTGGAGATGAACACCTGTAAGCCCAGCCCTGGAAGAGGCAGGAGGATCACAAGCTGGAGCCCAGCTTGAGCAGCTTTGCAACTGGACGTAACCCTGTACCAAAATAAAGAAAGGGCTATGGATGTGCCTCTGGAACAGGCCTGGCTCCATGACAGGGTGGAGAGAGAGACTTCTCTGTGCCCAACGGGTAGTGAGAGCAGGGAGTGGACTCTAGAGAATGTTGAGCAGTCCCATACTACCGAGCAGCCTTCACAGCCTGCCACTGCAAAGAGTGGCACAAAGTCCAGTTACTCAGTTGGTCTCATATTAGTGACATCTGCCACCAGGATCAAGAAAGTCATCACAAAGACTTGGGGAAAAAATAAAGTTATTCAAAGTGAGGGATAGATAAGGTTTCATCAACAGAAATGACAGGAGGACGTATTTGTACACCCAACTGCCACACACAACCACCCCAGGAAATGTTAGCAGGGAGGAAGATGGAGAAGCCTGGGGTCTGATGGTGTTGGGGAAAAGAGCATAAAGGCAACAAATGAGGTTCATACACAAGCAGAGGTTCATGCCTTGCTCCTCTTGGGGGCCTTCAGGGCATCCACTACTATCTTTCCACCTCTCCTGCAAGAAGAAGAGATAGAGGATGCTGACCACCAGGCTAGGGGCACAAAGTATCAGCGGTATAGACATGCTTTGTAGGGCCCCTCCTCGGCAAGGCAGCCTGGACAGAATGGCAATAAAGAGAAAAAAGAAAATCATGGAACTGAGATACAAGGTCAGCAGTCACGTCCACATCCATACCACAACTTCACAACTATGCAGACAGCATAAGATGGTAAAGACAGGAAGACAGCCGATCCATCAGCTGAGCAAGATGCTATCCATGCCTGAAGCTGAGCAGGAAAGAGCTGAGTAAAGGCCAGCTCCTCATCTCCACCACCATCTGGCTGTGCACAAGAGGAAATGAATGTGAAATTTCAACCACAGGACAGGAGCAAAAGGCTGCAGTTTTGTGTCCTAGATACAGCCTTCTTGACCATGTACCACCCACCTAGAATCATTTGCCTTGTCTACGTAGCACAGCACATTGCCTTTTGATAAGGACAATTTTTTAAAGACTGGTTTTTCTCAATACACTTTTCAAAGCATTTAAATTTGTTTCATATTTGACCAACGTGACACTTTCAAAAACATCTGAAATTTATAATAAAAGTCTACAACCTGAGCTTCTCAAGAGGAGTGAATGTAGTGCAAGCTTCTGTTAATAAAAGCCTTAGCATATTTTTCTAACAGTGGTTGGCTTTTTCTTTTTATTTTTATTTATTTTTTTTCTATTTTAGGGAAGGGTCTACAGGTTGTTCAGAGTCTCACTTCTAGATCAGACTCACAGTGATCCACCTGTTTACAGCCTCCCAAGAGCTGGGATTATAGGCGCAGGCCACCACACTCAATCTCAGTTGCTGTCTCAATTTACCTTGGGAGTGGGGCAGGCCTGGGTTTAAACCCCTGGCCCCTGGGCCTGCTTGAAGGTATTTTAATCCACTGAGCTCTTTTGTTGGCCCTCCTAAACATGTTTCACATAGATGCTCTGTTGGGTCCAGATTCTCTACCCCAGAAGCTGTTCAAGGGTTAACAACATTTTCTCTTGGAAACAAACTGACTGTTGGAAGTTTTAATTTATTTTTTTTAATATTTTTTTATTTTTTTATTTTTTTATTTCTTGTTTCAGAACCTTTGTTTATTCACTCATTTTTATGGCTGGCTCAGCCCCGCCCTGAGGGCAGGGCTGGTGCAGTATGTGGTGCCAGGGATCGAACCACGTTTCCCTGAAGCCGCCCAAGCTTTCCCAAGCAGGCGCTTTAGACCACTGAGCCATCCCGCTGAGCCCTGGAAGTTTTAATTTAAAGTGGACCCTTATCCAAGGATGATGGCACACAGGATGATGGCACACCTGTGTAGTGGTTGATACACTGTGTCAACTTGATTCCCTATTGGTGGGGACAGAGGCCTAGCCCTAGGATGCAATGGGCCTGCGCCCCAGAGTAACTCAGCACAAAGAGACCCTACAAAGGGGCTGAGGAAGTGGTTGAACTTTCACTTCCTCGGAGGAGCTTCAGTCTTCACTTTTGGCTCGGACTTCATTGCCTGGCCTGCAGTGCAGACTCCTCACCCTCCAGCCTGGATCCTTCAGCTTCCGTCGCAGACTCTTCAGCATCCATCGCAGACTCCTCAATCTTCCGTCACAGACCCATTGCCTGATGAATAGAGACTTGCACGGAGCACTGCAGTAAGCTTCAGACCTTAGAACTGAATTCTTCAGTCTGGGGTGTGCAGACACCCGCTGCGCACATCCTTATCTGACTCTGTGGCTGACTGCTGTAAGCCAATCTTGTAATTCCTTATACATTGTATATCTTGTAATAATATCTGTTCCTTATATTATATCCGTTCCTCTAAGTAAAATTCTAACTAATACAATCTGCAATTCCACTACTCTGGGAGGCCAAGGCAGGAGGATTGTGAGTTGGAGCCCCGATGGTATTTTAGCAATTTAGTGAGACCCTGTTTCAAAATTTAAAATGCTGAATTTAATTTAAAAAATACTTGGGATGCAGTTTAATGCTTAGGCCCTGGGGTCAATCCCTAGTACCAGAATGAAAATGAAGAGCTCCAACTCGGAGGATTCATCTGTTCACCTTCAGGCCAGGGGCCCTCACTGCCAACAGCCGTGGCCACCACGCTCCCTGGTCTGCTGGCTTCTGAGGCAATTTCAGGTCGCCTGTTCCTGATGAATGTTTCCTCATCTCTTTCTTTTCTTTTCACCACCCGCTTTGCAGCTCTTCCTTGTGGTTCTTCTTTGAATTGTTCAGGTTTCCTTCCCCGCCCCCCGCAAGTGGTTCAAAACTGCACACAGTATTTATTCCCTGCAAAGACCACGAAGTTCAAATCTCTCACCGCACCTCAGAAGCTTCTTGGGAATTAGCAGTTGTGAAATGGACTTGGAAATTGCAATCAAGAAACTTAAATTTAGAGAACCATTTGCGGAAAGGAAACATAAACAAATTGGTTTTTGAGTGCTACCTGGAGTCTGCAGCAATTACTGCACAGGAAATCAATACGAAATGAGAGAAGTCAGGGTGAGTTCCATTACAGCAATGCTCCACTTAGTGCTTGCTTGAACCAGAAGTCAGGTGTGATCGAGAAAGTTCCCCCTGAAATCCAGAAAACCTGCAAATCTGCATCCAATCCACCTCTCAAGGAATCCAACCTTTCAAAGTCAAATTGCAAACTTAAATATGTTCATTATATGCTCTTTATAAGTATAAACCAGGGAATAAAGAGCTGGAAAAAGTATATTAGGGCTTGCTTGCTTACAAGACATAAATTTTGCCCAGATCTGCTCTAAGTCCACTAGCCATTTTCTCCAAAGCAACACACAGAGGATGGGACAACTCTGCAACAAAAGGGCTGTTTGTGTTGTTTTCACCTAGAATGGGGCAACTCTTGTCTCTCTCAAAAGCAGGTCTATGTTTGTGACTCACATAACACATTTAGTTAAACTTGAAGATCTTTCTTAGAATAGACTGTAAGCTCATCCTTGGAACTTAAAGGACAGATCACAGGTAACATAGAGAAGGAGATTCCCTGTTGTGTAAAGAAAAAAATTTACTATGACAAATACACGTAACTGTGTCAACCATTCACGCACGGTGCACTCTCAGTGAGGACCTTTGTATTGTGACGCGACCTTCACTGCTACCCACCTCCAGAACTTTCTCATCATCCTAAACTAAAACACAAATACAAAAGCAAGTCCCCATTCTCCAGGCTCCCGCTAGCCACTTTCCATCTTCTACTATGAATTTGTTTTGAAGCCCTCCCATAAGTGAAATCTTGCTGTTAAATAAAAATTATAGGGAGCTAATTCTTGGACTAAGGAGTTCCTGAACAAACTGGGCTAAAACTCAGAATAGAGTCACACACACACACACCCCAACATTCCATGCCATCTGGCTGAAGCCAAGTTTTTTGTGCTACCTTCCAAGAAATCAAGGGTAGAAAGCTAGCTGCCAACTTTCCCGGACAGCCCTCTGCTTTACACCTTATGCACACACATAAACATAACTTTGAAGTAAACTTGTAGTAACTCAGTAGTTATCTGTCTACTACTGTCTCCCTGTCCCACTTTATAGCAAAAGTAACTGTGAAATAACCAAACCATTTTTCTTTGGCTCTTTGTTTCTGCATTCTTCAGTTTTTCTCTACCTATACAACCAAACTCTTCAGCAGCCCACCGTATCATTTATTCTAGTTAGATGTGGTGATGCAAGCCTGTTTATCCCAGCACTGTGGGAGACTGAAGCAGGAACATTGTAAATTTGAGCCTACCCTGGGCAACTTAGCAACTTAGTAAAATTCTTTCTCATAACAAAAAATAAAAAGATCTGGGGATGCAGCTCAGTGTGAAGGTCCTGGGTGCAATACAAGGCAGGACAAGAAAGAAAAATGCATTCTCTTTTATGGAATGAAGTGAAGCCTGATTTTGGAATCACAAATAAGGCTAATTAAAGTCTTTAAAACTGTTCTGGCTTTTTGTCTTTGACAGTATAACGTATGTCCTTCTGCCTCTAGTTTATTTCACTTAGCATATTATCATCAAACTTCATCCATGCTGTAGACTTTTATTCATGCATGAGGATTTCCTTCTTTGTTAAGGCTGAACAATACACACCACTAGATGTATATAGCATATTTTATTTATTCATGCATCAATGGACATTTGTGTTGTTCTCATCTTTTGGCTATTACAGCTCATGCTGCTTTTACATGAGTATAATATTGTCCAAGTTTCTTGTGCAATTATTTTAAATGTATAGCCAGAAGTAAATATGTTAGCTTATCTAGAAGTTTTTGATTTACCATCTCAAGGATTATTTAGCCAGATGTCATGGTATAAGCTCTCTAGGAAGCTGAGACAGAAGGATCACAAGTCTGGGGCCACTTGGGCAATTCAGTGACTTAGCAAACTCTGTCTCAAACTTTCAAAAGCAAATTAAAGTAGAGATGCAGCTGGTTTGGAGGCCCTAATTTTAATCCCTGGTACCACAAAAAGAATAATGATAATGCTTTGAAGACTTCCAGGCCGTTTTGATCAGCTGCTACACAATTTTACATTCCTACCAGCAATAGCCAAGTATTCCAATGTCTCAGCGTTTTTGTCAACACTCACTATTTTCTGATTTGGGTTTTATTTTTTGCTGATAATCAGTAAACTGTGAGGATGAAGGAAGAATTTTTAAAAACTTATCTCACATCACATGGAGATCAGCTCTCTCAAAACACAGGGAATGATGGGTATGCTCCAACAAAGGCTGGACAGATTGACATATTTATTGTGCATGTTGTGCAGTGGGTAACTGTTCCTGGTCATAGGGTAAGTAGGGGCTGAAACCCATCAGGTTTTATATACCAGGTTGTGTACTGTCTCTTCTGACAGAAGGTAGTAACCTTTTCTTCCTGGAAAATACTGTCAGCTTGCCAAGCCACTTGCCCAAAGGCTCCTCCTTTTTAACAACAACTAAGGCACTAAGGTTATTCTAGTTGGCTAACACCCCTTCATAGAGAAGCTATAGGTAGAACATAGGAGAAACGCCTAGCTCCAACAGATCTAGGGCCCATGAAGCCCCTTTTCAATGGGGGTATTCTGGGGAACTCTTTAACATTAGTTTTATAAAATGGTCCCTACCTCTGACCCTCCTCTCTTCCACAGCTGGGCTCTCTGCACTCTCATGTTGAATCTGAGATCTGTGACTGCTCAACTATGAGAAGGTTCGCTGGGTCGAAGTCCTAAGAAACTGGCACCCTCTGCTTCTTGTCTCTTGGAACACTCATTCTTGGAACTTAGCAAACCACACTGTGCCGAACCCAAACTGCTTTGGGGGAAACACACAGGGAGAAGAACCAAACATGCGAACAGGCTCAGAAGCGCATGCTCTGTTCCTAACTACACAGCACAGAAACGCTCTGTCCCAGACAAGCCCTGCCCCAACTGCAGGCCTGTGAGCAAAGTGACTGGCTGTTATTTTAAGCCACTGTACTTTAGGGTGGATGACTTCCTAGCTGAAACAGATAACCAGAGCAGACTGTGGTGTGATGTGACTGGGTTCCAATCCTTCCTTGCCGCAGTAGGCCGCAGCAAGCCAGGCTCTCCCTAAAGAGCCGCCATTTCTCTTGCACATCTTACAGACAACGGCTTTTTGCTCTCATCTAATCTCCCACTCTCCACCCCAGCTTTAAGTGACAGTCCCAGAATTTAAGTGACAGCGCCTCTGAGCCCCACCTTGCGCGGGATCTGTATCTTCAAGGTCTGCATTCTCCCACGCAGCACAGATTCTCCTACACACTTTCCTGGGCCGCCTCCTGGGCCTCAGCTAGAGGTGTGTGACCTTGCCCCCCACCCCCCACCCCCGCTGGAGAGACAAGATGTAAACAGCTCTTCCTTGATTCCCAAACCTACTGTCCACTCGGGCTCTCTAACTTCCTCTAAACTAGAAGGCTCGCCCAAGCCAACCAGAGGAAAGGCGAGGCGAAGGCGCCCGTAGGCGCTGGTTGTCTCCCTTGGGCTCTGGGTGCCTCTCCTTGCTCCACTGCAGCTCAGACCTGCGGGCACTAACTGACCGGGGACGAGCTTCTCCAGTCTGGTCTGTTAACCCTCCCCCCTCAGTGCAGGAAGGAAATAGTTAAAAGCCTCTTGCCCTTGGGGGCCTGGAAGGGGGCGGCATTTTTGTGTTCCTCCTGCCTTGCTCCCTGGAGGACTGTAGGTTAGGACGCTCCTGCAGTCCTAGGAAGTAGACGATCTAGGAACTGGGGAGGAGGACGCGGCGCGGGCGGAGGCAGGCGCGCTCCTCCCGACTTTGCTTTCTCTTGCAAGCCCTCGCGCGCCCAGGCAGCCCTCTGGTCCGGCGACTGTGCAGAGGCGCTGGAGAGGCTCGCCCATCCTACCCGCCGGTCGCCGGAGCCTGGAGGCTCTGCGAACCCTCCCCACGGAAAGCTACGCTCCGCCGGGAAGTTTTCCAGAGCCGAATCGGCCGCGCAGCCAGCGCCGCCTCCCCGCCGGCCCGCCGCCGCCTGGGACACCGGTCACCTCCGCACCGGCGCCCGCGGACTGGGCAGCCGCCTGCGTCCCGCCGAGCTCCACGGTCCGTGCAAGTCTGGGCTTCTGGGACCGGGCTGAGGGTGCGGGAGAGAGAGGACCCCCTAACCAAGCTTTCTTGCCGGGCAGTAGTGGGACTGACACCCACCTGCCCAAGGGTCCCCCCGGGGAGGGCGCGTTCCTGGGTGGGGCGCGCTGGGGAAATGTTCAAGGCTTGGAGAAGTGATGGAAAGCGCTTCGCCTTCCGAGGCAGGACTCGGGATTTTGGTAAAAAGAAGCACAGTATTTCTGCCTGGGTGTCCTTTCCCACACACACACATGCAAGAACTTTGTGGAACGTCGGTCACCAAAGCCTACTCATGGAGTTGCCCTCCCTCGCTCCTCTCTTCACCCCCGGGGTATGCCAAGGGTAGCCGGGGGCCCTTGGTGCAGAGAACTGATGGCTGCGGGTGCGGGGGGAGGTGGGCCCAAGTGCAGTGAGCTTTGGAAATCTGCCTGGTGGAGGTCTGTTTTGTTCCGTGCTGTCCTTTAAAGGGCACTTGTTGCTTTTCACGTGCGGAAAACAGGGGCTGTTTTCAGATAACCGGCCTCTGTTTACATGGTGTAATGGCTTTCCCCTGACAGAGTCGGGTAGGGGCATATTAAAGTCAAGCAACGTGGTTAATTTCTTATCCAGAGAACAAAACCACAGAAAACTTGTAAAAGGTTTCTAGGGTTCCCCACCCCCCTTTCTACCTTAGTTGCTTCTGGTTCCACCCACCATCACCCCTCCTGTTTTAAGTGTTACCTGATTGAGCAATACCTTGGCAATCTTTTCATGTAAATTATCTGCTCTAAACTCTTGCCTCTATCTATGGTAAGGTTGGAATTTCCAAATTACTAATCGCAGGTGAGCGTGGATCCTGAGTCCCATTTGTTAAACGGTTCATGTATGAGCCTGGGGATTATTAAGCCTTGCTTAATAATAGTTTTTTTGCTCCCGCAAAACTCTTGAAGCCCAGAAAGGAAGCCAGGTGAGATCTACAGACCATGGCCTTCAGGTCTCAACCTGAGAAGCTTCACCCCGCGCTGTGGCTGATTCTGACTATGATTCAAAGCAAGTGTGACTCAGACGCGCAAAAGTGAGCGTAACCCCCATCCTCGGAAGAATACACTTTGGAACAAGGTCTTTTTCTGGGACAGCCAAAGTAACTCCATTGCAAATGTTAAACTGCAAAGGACAGTCTGGTGTCCGCATGGCTTTGACAAATGTCCCTTAGCTTTGCAGCTTAACTGGTGGAAAGCTGACAAAGATTTTCCTCAGAAACCGTCTACAGTAGTGCCCTTGTTGGAAGATGGTCTTGATGGCCGCTCTGTTGGGCCATGATAAGAAGCCAGAGCCTCGGCCTTCTTAGCGCCTGCTCAGTCCACTGACCAAGCAAACCAGCATGTTAGTGTTCAAAGCAGCATTGGCATTCTGATAAGTGGCACAGTGCCCGTGATAGCCAGCTCAGTTCACGCAATAACCCTCTAGCTGATTCTAATGGGGAAGGAGCCATTCCATTTCTAGAAAAGGCCTGTGTCTCTGATTCCTAAGAAAAGTATTACTGAATAGTTCTTTCCAATTGGGAAACTGGGAGGCTCTAGTCACTAAACAGCGTAAGATGCTAATGCATTTCTCTTATGCCCTCCTTGTGATCAAAGACGACAATTACATTCAGCCTTGTTCTTGAAGCTCTGGTCTCCCTTTGGAATGGAAAGGGAAGATCTATTGATATTTGTTCAACTACACCTGATAATAAAAAGTGGGGGAGGGGGGGCTGCAGACTGCTAATTAAGATTCGATGTAGATGACAAGTACAGGGTATGTCCCTAACTTAGAAAGATTGACATTTTTTAACCTAGGCAGAGCAAGTGACATTGTATAACCACATTGTGAGAATTATCACCATCCTGTCTTTTCTTAGTTATAAAGTCTTGACATAGTTATTTAATTTCATCAAGACTCAGTTTCCCTTGGGTAAAATATTAGGATATTGCCCCTGCCTACCTTTAGTTGTAAAGCTCAAGTCACATAACAGATAAAAGGACAGCGTGTATGTCTGCATAAAGTGCAGTATTAGTTCACGTTCTTGGGGGCAAATCTCAGGGGAAGGCCAAAATATGCAATGCTACAGTTTCTATTTGCTTGATACCTCCTGTACCACTTGACTGTATCATATTTTGTCCACATATTGAGTAACCCTAAGCTGAGTGATGTCCCACAATAACTGTCAAAACTCTTAAAAGTGGATAATAGCTTCTTGGAACAGATTCAGAAAAAGGACACAATTTCCTACAATTAAATTAGGACCCAGGTATTTGTGTTATAGACACATGCACACCACTGCACAAATAAGTGTATGGTTTTTATATAAATATCACAACAAGACTATAAAAAAGGAAATGCACAAAATATTGAAATGGCAGGGACCATATTTATTTACCCTTGCTCATTCAACTTATCTGGATTTTTTTCTAGTTTCTTTCCTTAAAAATTAAAGGAAACCTCTTGGTGTCTCTTGTTCTTTGTAAATGACTAAAAAAAAAAAAAAAAGAAAGAAAGAAAAAGAAAACGCTAGGTGGTCTTTTGAAAATGTCTAACCACTTCCCCTAATCTGTTGCTTCGTCAGAACCCTGGAGATTTCTTTCATATGTTTTAAGTTTAAATAAACCATGAGAATGAGGGATAAAGTGGTCTAGTGGTTGAGAGCTCTGACTGGGAGTCCAGCGAGGCCGCCTTGGAATTGTAGCATCATCACCACTTCCTGTGACCTTGACGAGCTATCTCACCTTTCTCAGCCTTTGTTTCATAATCTTCATCACAGAACTGTGCCTCTACTTCATAGGATCATTGCATGAACTCATTTTGCATATGCATATGAACATGGTGCATATGAAGTGTTCAGCACAGTAATTGCCATGTAAAAAACATACCTAGGGCCCAGCAGGATGGCTTAGCGGTCTAAAGCGCCTGCTTAGGAAAGCTTAGGCGGCTGCAGGGACCGCGTTTCAATCCCTGGCACCACATGCTGTGCCAGCCCTGCCCTGAGGGCAGGCTGAGCCTGCCATAAAAATAAATAAATAAACAGGAGCCGGGCATGGTGGCTCACTCCTGTAATCCCAGCACTCAGGAGGCTGAGGCAGGAGGATTGGTGCAAGTTCAAGACCAGCCTGGGGCTACAAAAGTGAGCTCAAGGCCAGCCTTAACTGCATAATGAGACCCTGTCTCAAAAAGACAAAAAAAAAAAAAAA
>PVJA010054716.1:0-11465 GCA_004027025.1 Myocastor coypus
GGAGGGGAGAGGAGGGGAGAGGAGGGGAGAGGAGGGGAGAGGAGTAGCAATGGAGGACCTATGTGCAATCCTAAAATAAACTTCCTGGGAGAAATTCTGCCCTAAGTAAATACTCCGGTTAATAAATCTCTCTCCCCTTCTCCAGCCAACCTTTTCAGTGTTTCTCAACACTTCCCATCCTGCTCAGTTTAATGGTTTGATAAATGTGTTTTTCAAAACATTGGCAACTCTTGATGGCTTATGACTCAACCTTTTGGTCCAAATGGAGACGATAAAATAAAAACTTTTTCCTGTTTCAAAGAAAAGATGATTTGAATTATTTAACCACTCTCAATTTTTTTTTTTTAAATAATCTCTCTTTTTTGGGCAGATGGCAAAGGAATGATATTAGATATTTACAAATGTTGTTACAGAAATACAGTTCTACTGAGCTGGTCTGGATAGTGGTATGAAGACAGAGAACCAAGCTGGATAATAAATAGGGTGAATAGTGCAGAAACCCTACTGTGTTAGATCCCACCGATTCTGAAATACTGTAGTTGTTAAATCTGAACGTGGCAAAAAATGATCTTTTGAATGGAATGCAAACTGATAATATAAAAAAAAGTTGAAGAAAACAGTTTGACCTACTGAGGCCAATAGTGTCTCACTTTGCTCAAATACACACATAGATAAGTTTTAAATGGGAAAAATGTACCCTATTTTCTATGAACAGCCATGAAAGAAACCACAGGTCAATGATTCTTTTACATCTGACCCACTGATCTTTCATTTATAAAGCAAAATTTAAAAACAGAATTATCAGAGGCCTTTCAGGTTATCTCAGGGGTTTAAGTGCCTGCTCTGGCAATGCCAGTCAGGCACAGGGGATAACGGTTCAATCCCCAGACCCACCCTTAAGGCAGCCTGAGCTAGCAAAAACAAAAAACAACAACAAAGAAAAGAGCAGCTAGAATTATTTGTTGATTTAAAAGCATACTCTCAATTTATTGTCATAGGCATGCTACTGTATTTTGAGATTAAATTTGTATTCAGCCTGTGAAACACTATCGTATTTCTAGAACACTAGATGCCCAAGAACAAAGTCACTTTGTTCTATAAACTCCCAAGTTCCCTGCCCCTTTGGTTAGAGTGCAGCAGATTAGAGTGCTGAACCATCCCCTAGAACACTGGCTTTATATTCACGAGGCATATTTTCACAAAACAGGTGTCCAGATGATGGAGGGTGATTATATCTCATGAGTAGGAAGACACAAGGAGCACAAAGAAGTGACAGCCGAACATTCCTTCTCCCATCTTTACACTCCAAAGAGCCACAACAAAATCCTCCACGTCCCTGATAACTTGTCATTCTCTCTTCTCTGTGTGAATTTCCTGGCCACCCATTGGCTTATCTGGGTTCTACAAGTTCTGTCTTACAATTATAAATCCTCCCGAGCTACCCCAACATGAGAATTTAGAAAGAAATGATGCGATCTTAGCTCTATTTTGGCAAAGTTTGCCTTGACTCTTTTACCTATGTTCACTGATTCATTTTTTATGTAAATATTTTAGGGCCCTGTTATATAAACAAAAGCTAGAAATTAAGTTACCTAGATTCTGTTCCCACTGAGGTGCACATAGTCTGGGGTAGTTCTAGTGTTGGGTGTGGTAACCGGAACAAGATTTGAGCAGGAGCAAATGTAACACAAGGGAGTATGATTTTGAGAGATAGGAAAACAAATATGGTCATTTGCTATTTTATGAGGGAAAAAAAATGGATGGGGAAGACAAAAACTACTTTTCTGGGGAAATGATTGTGAAAGTCATTAGAAGAGGAGCTCGTTGAAGTGGGAACTATTTGCGGGATGAGATAAAAGTGAGCTCTCAGGGCCAGCCAGATGCTTCGGCCGATTAACATGCCTGCTTAAGCAGACACTGGGACCGGAGTTGGATCCCTTGCATGCTGTGCTGGCCCTGCCCCAGGAGCACAGCAAGACAGCCATTGAGGCTGGGCGTGGTGGCACATGCCTGTAATCCCAGTACTTGGGAGGCTGAAAACAAGAGGATCACTATGAGTCTGATCTGTGTAGACCCTATAGATCCTGTACTAAGTACATTCTAAAAAGAATTAAAACTAGTGACTCTCCAAGCACAAGCAGCACAATAAGCAAGAAAAGTTATCTGAAACACTGGCAATATGGGGTGGTACCAAGGCAGTGATTGGGGGTTTAGGTGCATTGAGGGAAATATTAGTAGATGAGTCTGGAACAGTAGACCAGGTTACTCGCTTCCCCAACCCCTGTCAGGTGTGTGCGATGTTTCTGTGCGAAAAGCATTGTTACAGGATAGGCAGTCAGATAGGGCCAGGCCCTCCAGGACAATATCGAAAGCCACTTGACTATGCAGCTTTGCAAGGGACAGACACCTGTGGGCCAGACCTTGAAACAAAAGAGTAAAGAAATGCGGCTGCCCACTCACTTAAAGTTATCTATCAGGGATTGATATTCTAAATGCGTTTCATCACTCTAAAAGAGCCTAAAGGAGCCAGAAACTCAACCCCCAACAGAAAGAACCCTTATTCCGTACTCATGCCCGCTTGCTACATGACCTGCTTTCCAATTTGCTGTCGATTTAATCAATTTTACCTGAACAGCGATGCTTGTAATCTCATTGGTCGACCATGACTTTGTCCCACCTCATGAACACCTGAGCAAGTTCTCCTAGTTTCACCTTAGGTCCACCGTATCACATAGTTTTGCCCTATAAGACCCCTAAAGAAAGACAACTTCGTGGGCAACCCCCTCGGGCCCCCCTTCTGTTCCCCTCTTGGACAGAAGCTTTCTTTCCCAATAAATTTTCTATTGTAAACCTCCGTCTTGTTCCTCAAATTCATTCTTCGGTTTTAGAGAACACAAACTCGTCCAAGTGTTTTTCAGGTTAAAAGATCAGTTCTTCTTCCTGCATCAACATCTGGGCCAGTGGTTCTCAACCTGTGGGTCTTGACCCCAGCGGGGTCGAATGACCAAAACACAGGGATCACCTAAAGCCATCGGAAAATGTTATTTATTTGGAATTACAGTTTTGAAGTAGCCACCAAAATTATTTTTTGGTTTGGGGCCACCACAACATGAGGAACTGTATTGGGGGGGGTCACAGCATTAGAAAGGTTGAGAACCACTGATCTGGGCAGAATGTCAGGTGAAGCCTTGCCTACCCAGAGTGATCCCCTCAGGGAACCCAAGAGGCAGCACTTGGGTCTCATTAGTCAGGAAGCCTTTCAGACCTGTGATATAGCTAAAGAACTGGGACATGCATTTTCACCAAATTCAAGGCAATTCCTATGTGCCTAAAGTTTGTGAACTACTGATTACTAGTTGTTCCTACCCAGGGAGCCTGAAGTTTAGTAGCGAGATGGTGCACAAGCAAGCCAGGAAATGCAAGGCGGTGCGATAAACGTCATAAGAACAGGGCAACGTACTGAGATAACCAAGGCAAATAAGGTGAACATGCCGAGAAGAGGGAGAAGAATGCAGCTGCACGCCCATGTCCCTGGCGCTCCCCGCAGGTGGCAAAGCACACTCTGACTGTTTGAAGATTTATTTTTATTTTATTTATTACCTTTAATAAGAAATAACAATATGACAGTTTTAAAACACGTTAGTTTAAAACACATTCGCAATAATTGGCACATTGCATACTGTTGTCTTCATCATAGTTATGCAGAGCACAGGGTGGAGACCTGATCAATTTTTTGACTGATATTGGTAAGGAAAGAAAAAAAAGAAAACATTTCTTCTCTTTGAACTGAGAGGAAGTAGTTGTGTACCTAGTCCAATGTTCCTTATTTGCATTAGGTTACCAGTGAAACTGGCAATGTTGGAGGCTGTTGATTTAAGCCTCTTACAGGTCATCATACTAATCTAGCTCTGTGTTTTATGCCTCATAATTAAGCTTTTCTGCTGGGTGATCAAAGGCAAGTCAAAGCATGACCTGTATAACAAAACATTCATCTTTTGTATCTTCCAAGGTCAAATCCCCTCAGGATTAATTTTGGAACCATATACAGTACTTTGTAGAACTGTTGTCAGTGTCAGCCATCAGGATGAGTTGAAGATGTTTCTTAACAAATAGAAAGAGCACTTACTTTTCTCGATTGCCTTTGTGGACCAAAGCACTGATAGGTCAGTTATTAGATTTACCCTTTCACCTACTTCTTTGGGTTAAATTCTGTCATTTCTTGCATGCACAGTGTAACCGCCTCAACCTGTGGGTAAGCTTCATTCATCTTGCCCCCCTCTAGTCTATTTAGGTGCAAGAAGAACAACCTCAAATTTTATTAAGAAAACATGAACTTTCTTGTGCTGCCCACCTATTTAAAATTCCCCAGTGTCTCCCCTATTGTGTCCCTGCGTACCGTGTGATCGATGAAGCCTCATGGAGCCATCTCTGGCTTCAGCTCCCTGCTGGACCTCTGTGCTCTTCAGCCCAGCCAATGAATTTTCTTTACTCCTTCACTTGGTTCTTGCTTCCTTCTATGCTCGTAAAATGAAGTCATAGCTCTCTTTGCTTATGCGCTCCTCACTGTTCTCTTAGTGCCCCCAGGTCTCAGCTAAATGGCCTTCTATTGCAGCAGCCATGCCTGGCTTCCTAGAGGTCACATCTTCCTAGGAAAGTATGCCCTGTGACACTTCATCACAACTAGTGCTGCACTACCTAAGTGATGAACTGACTGTTCCATCCATAAGTTAAAAGCTTTCAATCTCTAAGACTATATTGGTGTTACATTTTTTCTCCTTATAGTGGTGCTGGTCCCTAGTAACCACTCAATGAAAACTGTTTAGCCAATCAGTTCATTATTATGAGGTACCACTATAGCAAAATTCTGATGGCCACATTTGTGACAAGAAGTCGTATTTTGACAAAACAGTACTCAGCCAATCAGTTAATTATCATGGAGTGTTTCTAGGTAGAAGTGCTGCTGCTAGTCATACTGTTGACAGACACTTCAGAGGAGTTTGGCAGGTTGAGGGCTAGGATACAATCACATATTTTGGGATTAGAAGACCATTGGTAAGCTAAGTAGGTTAACCACACACCACTAAGTTGAATAATTAAATGATAAAGAGATGGAGACAGGAGTACAGATGCCATGATTAGCAATGGAGAGAAGAGGCTTGAGAGAGAAGCTCCAAAAGAGGTAACAAAGTCGAAGGAAGGGGCTACTGTAGAGGAGGGAAGGTAGACCAGAAAGCAAGAATAAAGCAAAAGATCAAAATGGGAAAAGAAGATGCATCACTGAATTGATGCAACAAGATGGCAAGCAGAAAAGCATCACACCAAGCGTGCCGAGGTCACTCTTGAAAGGGAAGAAGGTGCATCTTTCTGTGAAACAAGACAGAAGAACATAGCTGGCTAACGGTACAGAAATTCTGAGTTTGAGAAAACGGAGGATCTCGAAGAGTCTCTGTATTAGCCAAGTTCTCATTACTTTAACAAGATACAGTAATGCCTCATTCACAAATGTTTCTGTTTGTAAACAGTGGTTGTCAGACAAAAGATATGGGACAAATTGTGCTTCTGTTCACAAACTCCACATAAGCTGATGAACACAAACACTGCCATTTCTCCCCAAATCATAAAACAAATTAAGTTCCTGAACTGAGATCCACTGGACCTGAGAAAATTTAAACAAAAGAAATGTTTATTTTGCCTCACAGTTTAGAGCATTAGGTGTGTGGTTGTTTTGTGCCTGTGGGGAGGAGACACATCCTGTCAGGAGCACATGGGGGAGGAAGCTCTTCACCTCACAGCTGGGAAATAGAGGAACAGGAAGAAGCTGGGTCCACATATCCCTTTCAAAGAGCCTGTCACGGGGACCCATCTCTTAAGATTCTCCCACTTTCCAATAGCACTATGGGGTGGGGACAAAGCCTTTAACATAGAGACCTCTGGGAACACCTGGCCAAACTATGGCAGTCTCTTGAGATCCCTCTACACTCTCCCTAGCATATGCTCTTTGTCATTTACTGGAGAGAAACTCACAGCCCATAGAACATGTTCTTCTCATTTTGACCGTCATATCCCTTTCTTTGCCTCTTTTCTTCAAAGGCTGTTCTCTTGATAACTTTTAACTAATACCCAGGTGTCTCAGGTACTTTTCTCTGGTTGCTGGGACAAATACTGAACACTCAGAACAAAGGAAGAAGTTCATTTGCCTCACAGTCACTGGAGGTTTCTGTCCTACTCACTTGGCTCCAAGGCAGACTGGCATGTGGCAGAGAGTAACCTTTCATGGCAACAGAATATCACAAAACAGCAAGAGCAAATGGAGAAATAGCAGCAACATTGGCAGCAGAGAGCAAGTCTGTCTCTCTGTCTCTCTTATGTTACAGTGAGGCTCTCCACCCAGGGCTGGGTATGGCACTCACACCCATAATCACAGCAGTACTCAGACCCCTATCCCCAGCCCTGGATCATGAATTAATCACAAACTGTAGAACTACACCTCAGTGATGGCTTGAGGCTTTGAAGGAACAAATACACACAAACCATGACAACAGGTTAATTCACCTGCCTTCCTAGACTTGAGCCCTTCCTCACCGTCATCCACTTTACCTTAATCAATACTTCACCATCCACAGTGATGCTGCTTCCGACAGTAGACTAATATTTCCCCAAAGCCGCCCCTGAACTTTTCATCACTCATTTTCATTAAATATAAATATTGCTAAGCACCAATTCTGCTCTAGGCTTTGTGCTAGTGTTTGGAGATAATAAGTGAATAAAATATGCCTTTCTTCAATAAGCTTAAAATTAAATACTTTGAAAGTGTCAAAGGAGAACAGAAAGGAGGATATGAACTGGGAGTGAAGAAGTAGAAAGGAATATTGTATCGTCATCGTGGCCTGAAGAAAGACTTCACAATGAGAGTGGCATGAAATTTAGTCCCAGAGACCTGAATGCAGAAGTTGGTCACCTCAGGTTTTCATGTAGTTAGAAAGGGGCTGTGATCCGAGATACTAATGAGGTCTCACCAGAAGGAAGAGAATTAATTCAGTAGGCATGTATTTTATTTTATTTTGTACAGGGTCTCACTACAGATTCTCAGTAGGCATTTATGAAGCACCTACATGTGTCAGGGACATGGACTCAGTCAGTGGATAGACTCTATACCCTGACTCACCCTTGGCAAAGCTTCACTACATTTTTGAACTTTACTTCATTTCATTTTGGTTAGTACATGTTCACAGCACATAATAATTACTCTCATCATGGGGAGCCAGTGCACGTGTGTCATGCTTCTGAATTCTTTTCGCTTCCCTTTCCTCTCCATCTCCCTCCCTCCAACTCTTTGGTCCCTTCCATTTGCAAAAATTCTATCCTCCTGTTTCCTGCTACATGTCTTTTATTTTGCTTCATCTTTTCAGTACCGGGGAACTGAACTTAGGGACTTGGACATGCGAGGCAAATACTGTCCTGCTGGCTTACAGTGCCAGGTTCAATATAACACATTTCTCCATCACAGCCTGCATTTCTGAATCTTTTACCTGCCTCATTGAGCTCTTGTTTTTCACTTCTACTTAGGGTGTATGTTAGGAGAGGAAAATATAGTCATATCAAACGCTAAATATAAATATGTACACCCTCTGAAAACAAAGCCACAGAATTCCCATTTATCTTCCTCAAGTTAAAAAATTATAATAATAAAAACAATGATAGAAATCCACTAACAAGCACAACACTTATGGAATAATTCACTGTGTTCTAAGCTTTTTGTTGTAGATGCATTATGTCTTTTAATTCACACACTAATTCTACAATGCAAGAATAATTACCTTGGGTTTTATAGAAAAAGGAAATTAAGCCTCATAATGCTGCTAAATAGTGCCTTAGACTTCTATTTTTATGGCTTTTCATCTTCCAAACAATCAAGCCTTATTTATTTAAAGAATTATTTTATTTTATTTTTCTTGTTTCAGAACTTTTGTTTGTTTGTTTATTTATTTTTATGGCCGGCTCAGCCTGCCCTGAGGGCAGGGCTGGCGCAGCATGTGGTGCCAGGGGTCGAACCGCAGTTCCTGCAGCCATCCAAGCTTTCCTAAGCAGGCGCTTTAGACCACTGAGCCATCCTGCCAGGCCCCACAACCCTCATTTAAAAATGACCTCTCTAGATGTTTCTCTACTTTTGACACAAAGGTGTTCTATATAGGACTTGGTAATGTCAACAGAGGTATAGAATTATATTTTATTCTTTTATTTATTTAATGAATGAATTTAGGACAGGGTTTACAGGATACATAGGGTGGTCTCACTACATAAATCAGACTCGTAGTGATTCTCCTGTTTTCAGCCTCCCAAGTGCCAGTACTACAGGTAAGTACCCCTAGGCCCAGTCTCAATTGCCATCTCAGCTCACCCTGGGGGTGGGGCCAGCACAGCACACCAGGGATCAAACCCCAGCCACTGTGCTCTGCTGGAGCAGGCATTTTATTTCCCTGAGCTATCTGGCCAGCGCCCAGAAATATATTTTAGATTAGAGGGGTCTTCCTAGAACCTTTCAGTAATCCAAATGGAGTTGGTCATCCCACCTGTCCTAAGAACCAACCCATGAGTAATAATTTCAGTCACCATAAACATACTACACATAAGTATCTTCATTATGACTAATCACACAAAATGATTCATTTTTAATGGATTTATAAAGGATCTTAAAGGCCTTCCTTTGGTCTAGCTCTCTATACTTGTTGCTTTGGTTACTCCACAAGCAATTGCTTTGGCATCTCGAAGTCATCTATTCTTAAAACATGACTTGCTTCTTGTTTTATTCATCTAATGAATATAGTGCTTGGCTGAGTTGCCCCCAAGAGGGGATATTGGGCCAGTGTGATAGCTCAGCAGTCTAAAGCACCTGCTTAGGCAATCTTAGGCAACCACAGGGACCGCCGTTTGATCCCCAGCACCACATGCTGCGCCAACCACACCCCCAGGGCAGCCTGAGCCAGCCATAGTATAAATAAAAACTTTTTTAAAAAAGGTTAGTTAAGAGGGGGATATTGTATTCAGTGGAACCTGTGAATATAGTGCCTTTAATAGCAAAGAGGATTTCACAAGTATGGTCAAATTATGGGTCTAACAATGGACAGATTTTGCTAGATTATCTGGGAAGGAACAGCATAATCAGAAGGTGCTCATAAGTGAAATGGAGAAGTAAGAGCATTAGTCTTGGAGAGAACTGAAAAGATTGTGCTGCTGGCTTTGAAACTGAAGGACAGAGACACAGCTGAAACTCAGACAGCTTCTAGAACACTGCCTCACACACACACACACACACACACACACACACACACACACACAAAGAAACACAACCTGCCCACCCCTTGATGTGACCTAGGGGAGCACAGCTCGGATCTGGACTCTAGAACTGTAAGATAAATTTGCATCCTTTTAGGGGCCCGGCGGGATGGCTCAGTGGTCTAAAGCGCCTGCTTGGGAAAGCTTGGGCGGCTTCAGGGACCACGGTTCAATCCCCGGCACCACATGCTGCGCCAGCCCTGCCCTTGGGGCGGGCTGAGCCGGCCATAAAAAATGAGTGAATAAACAAATAAAGGTTCTGAAACAAGACAAAAAAATAAATAAAATTTAAAAAAAAATTTGCATCCTTTTAAATCCCTATATTGCTGGTAATTTGATGCGATGGCATAGGGAAACAAACTCAAATATCATTGTCTTTTTCTGTTCTTAACAACTCATTACTGAGAATACTACATGCCCCATAAGACCAACCAGCCAATTAAATTTCCACTATCTGTGACCCCAAAGTTTTGTTGTTGTTGTTGTTGTTGTTTTTTTTCAAAAAAATCCCACTGAGCTTGGCACATTAGCACAAGCTTGTAACTCCAGCACGTGGGGGGCTGAGGCAAGAGCCTTCCAAACTCAAGCCCAGCCTAGACTCAGTGAAACCCTGGCCCAGCAGGATGGCTCAGTGGTTAAAGTGCCTGCTTAGGAAAGCTAAGGCCACTGCAGAGAAGGCAGTTCGATCCCTGGCATCACATGCTGCACCAGCCCTGCCCTCAAGGCAGGCTGAGCTGGCCACAAAAATAAATAAATAAACAAACAAAAGTTCTGAAACAAGAAAAAAAAAATAATTAAAAAACCCTGCCTCAAAATAAAAATAAATCAGGGAATAAAAAGGGCTGAGGAGGTAGCACTGAGGTAGAGCACTTTTGGGTTCAACCACCAGTATATCAGTAAATAATTAAATAAGCCCCCCCCCAAAAAAAAATAGTTTCCACTGAGCAGCGCTGGAATTTGGTCCCGTGTCACAAGACTCACACTGTGACCATCACATACAGAGCTCACACAGGCGCAGATGAGCGGACGGCCTGCGTTGCTGATTCATCAGTTCCCAGCTGTAGCTGGGAGGCTGCATTTCTAACAGCTTCTCCGGGATGCTTTGCCATTGGAACACACTTTGAGAAACTCCATTCTATTCTTTACTGAGAATATTGTGGTGTAGGAGAGAAGCACACCTGTAACAGACACCTTTCCTGTTCAGGTGAGGAAAATGCAGTAGGGCTTTAAATGAATAGCACATGACACTAAGCTGTTAACCCAGAAAGTAGGCTGAATTTGTTGTCAGGCATTCAGCACAACAGTAGCATAACACCTAGCAGAGACAGTGCTTTGTGGATAATTCTGAAGGATATATAAATGTATATATAATCACTGTGACATCAGGTCTTTAGTCAGTCATCTGTCTGTCTGTCTGTCACTATTGGCTGTCTCCTTATTCCAGGCACTGTTTGGGATTTTTTTTGTTGGAAGACAAAAATGGAGATCCAAGGAAGCAAAAAATCTCTCTCCTTGTGGAGGTTTAGCAGAAGTAAAAATAAAATTTATTATACAGAATGTTTAAAAACAAAAAAAAAAAAAAAAAGCAGTGATTCCTATGAGGGGAAACAAATGGAAGAGAGCTGAACAGAAATTTAAATTATGTGATTAAAAATAGGCCTTCCTAACTTCCCCCAAGCACTGCCAAACTCATTCATGAAAAATATATGTATGTCTTAGTCTGTTTTGTGCTACTATAGCAGAGTTCCTGAGTCTGAGTAATTTATAAAGAACAGAAAATTATTTCCTCACAGTCTGGGAAGTGGTCCAAAAGCTGCATCTGGTTGTTTAGAGGGCTTTCTTTCATGTCCTGGCATGATAAATGGTAGAAGAGCCAGGTAAAATCCCATTCATGAAACCCCACCGCTGGGAGCTGAGCCTGCGCACCCGCTGTGGCCCAAGCTCCAGCACTGAACCCATCAAATAGCCCGTTTGGCAATCGTTCCGGTCCACGAGCCTACCAGGACTACTCAATCCCAAAGCTCCACCTCCACCTACAGACCACATCCCCCAGGATTCACAAAAGCTAGCAGCCAGAGCCCCAACACAAGAGTCAGGAACCTCTGTAGAAGAACCACCTTGGAGTCTCCAGA
>PVJA010054717.1:0-11462 GCA_004027025.1 Myocastor coypus
GTTCAGTGCTGGAGCATGGGCTGGAGGGGTTCAAAAAAAAAAAAAGGGGGGGGGCGGGTCCGGCAAAGGGAATGCAGGCCAAGGATCCTGACCCAGCCTCGCAGCGGTGGGGTTTTTGCTGGGCTGGAACAGGAAGTTAGTCGCGGGAACGCAGAGGCGGGGCAGAGGGGCGCATGGGCTTACCTGCGGCGGGTGCGCAGGCTCAGCTCCCAGCGGTGGGGTTTGGGCTGGGCTGGAACATGAAGTTAGTCGCGGGAACGCAGAGGCGGGGCAGAGGGGCTCAGGGGCTTACCCGCGGCGGGTGCGCAGGCTGAGCTCCCAGCGGTGGGGTTTGGGCTGGGCTGGAACAGGAGTGTATTTTCTATTTTATTTTTATTAGTACATGTATTTTTATTTCTAGAAGTTCTTTTTGTGGTTTTTCAAATTTGTCTCAAAATATTTGTTTCTAATTATTTTGAGGTGTGTTTTCTCTTGAGTTACCTTTCTTTTATATTTTTTCCCTCTGGAATTTCTCTTGGACATTTTAGTAGATAATTTCTTATGGTAGCAGAAGTTTACAGAAAAAATCAAGTGGGAAGTATAGACATTCCCCTCATAATGCTGGGTTTTGCACACACAGGGCCTCTCCAGTATTTTGTGTACCCTGCCCACGCCATCTTTTATGAGCGTGGTACATGTGCTAAATCAATCTGCAGCTGACACGTCATCATCACCCTAGCTCCACAGTTCACTTGGGGTTTACTGTTGGTGTTGCATATTTTATGAGTTTTGATGAATGTAGAATGCATATATGGGGTCATTATGGTACCGTACAGAGTACTGCTTGTTGGTCCTGATCTCTGCCCATCGCTAGTCTTTTTTTTTTTTTTTTTTTGTGGGACCAGGGTTCGAACTCACGACCTTGCACTTGCCCAGCAGGCACTTGTGCCTTGGAGCTATCTCCCCAGCCCCCTATCGCTAGTCTTTTTCTGTTTCCACAGCTTGACCTTTTCTAGAATGTCCTATTCGTGGAACTATAAAGAATATATGATTTTCAGATGGTCTTCTTTCACTGAGCAATATACATTTCAGCCTTCCTTAAGAACTCATATTCTGTTTACATTACATAATGCAATATTAGGGTATTTTCGGGACTCATTCAATTGATTTTTTTCAGCTACTCTAGTTCATGATTTCTTAAGGATCACGAGCTCATGTTACTTGGAAGTTTACCTGAAGGAGTGCTTGGAGCCTGCCTTGAAGATGTCTTTCTTCAGATGGAGATGTTGCTTGCTCTCAGCTCTCCAGAGAATCACCAACCTGTGACTCTTTGAACTGAATTCCCACCTTGAGCGTGCTCAAAACAACCAGGTGTTTTGAAGTCAGCCCAAGAACTTGAATGAATCTGACCTGCTTATAAACTCAGGAGAGATGTTTTCCTCTCCTCTTCTACTCATCACAGATAGTGAGTTAGAGATATGTCTTCTGGCATGTCCTGGGGTTCTGGATTAGATTTTAGATCAATCTACAAACTGGATCAATCTGGATTAGTTTGTTTCAGTGTTATAACAAAGGTGGAGTGTATAGAGTCCCAGCTTTTTTTTTTTTTTTTTTTTTTGGAAGGGGGCAGAGTTGTTATACACTCCACTTTTGAGGGACCCTGGGCTTTTTTCTGCCAACAGAAAAACCAGGAAGGAGGTAGAATGGGCAGGCAACAATCCATCTAAAATAAAAACCCCATTAAAGACATGAACGTAAAGATACTATGAAAGTAAGGAAAAACCAGGGCAAAGAAGAGGTGTAGAATCCTTACAAGTGTGTCTAAAAGACACACGGTGAGGTGTCTGTGAGGTCTCTTCTCTGTTAAGATTCACCCATGATTCTCATTCTAGAAATGTTTCTTGTGTTTGGTGCACATGCCCAAAGAAGTCAACTTGTAAAGGACTTAAGTTATCTACATACAGATATTGCTAGTGTGCATCCATGGGGACACAGCAGAAATGAGGCACTCCAGCTGAGACGGGGGCAAACATGTGGGAGTTCTTGACAGTACTGACAGAGATGGAGGACAGAATGAAGGGCAGCATCATGGAGAGGAGAGGAGTGGAGAGGCGAGAGGAGAGAGGAGAGAGAGAGGAGAGAGGAGAGAGGGGAGAGGGGAGAGAGAGTGACAGAGACAGAGAGACTGATGGAGAGAGATCCCATGCCTGGCAGGAGAAGAAGGAAGAGAGTGAACCAAGGAAGCTGCCTTACAAGAACCTGCTCTTGTGGTAACCAATCTAGTACCATGGCACTAACCCACTCGTGGGAGGTGGGCATTGCTGCCTTCAGCCATGATGCTAATCTGCCACAAAGGAGGCTGACCATCCCCCAAACCTGGTCAGGCCCTACTCAGTTCCAATTCTTAAAGACTTCACCATTTCTCAGCATTATCACATTGAGGACCAGGCCTCCAGCATACAATCCTTGAAGGGACAAACTGCATCCAAACTATGGCTCTGTCCGATGAACTCATTAGGCTAAATTACTGGAAGCAGAATCTCAGCGGATATGCGTACTGATTCTCAATTTGGATAAATATTATCTATTTTTTCAGTTACTTTCTTAACCATCACAGTGTGAGAGTTCTTTGTCTTGTGTATCATAGCCATCACTGTAGTATAATTTTAAAAATTCGCTGTCTTTAGTATGTAACCTTGTAAGAGTCTTTAATTAGTTGTAACTCTTATCTATAAATGGCTAATGAAATTCAATATCCAACCATCCACTAAGCCACTTTCTCTTTCAAATATCTTTTCCTGTTTCCATTTTTGGAAGACGGTCTTTGGGGACAGGGCCAGTCTCCCTGGCGTCATGGCAGCAAACACTCCAGCTGGTCCATGGAGGAATCCCGTTACCTTGAACTATTCTGGGCTGTGCGGCATACACAGGGTCTTTCCCTTGCTCCTGCAGTGCATTGCCTGCTGGCATCTGCTACTTTCCTGGGGCAGCGGTGGGATCCATGTCTGTACCTACCCCACTGCCCAGCCTCTGCTGTACATTCCTGCTGCTCTTCCTCTCTCTGCAACCCCAGACTTCTTTGGTCCAACCTTGGTCCTCTCCTGCGCTCTCACCACAGGCCTGCTGGCTGGCATCAGTCTTCTACCGTCTGCAGTCCCAGTGATAAGGGGAGGCAAACATTCTAGCTGTTTCCTCATTATGAAAACTTCTCAGGGTGTCTTAGCCCACGTGGACAGGGCCCCAGCTCCAGATTTTCTTCTCTGAATACTACCCTATGGTTCAGTTGGGACAGGGGGAAACTTCCTTTATCCCGACTTTGTATGTCCAAGAGGTGGGACTGCTATTGGAACAACATTGTCACCTTTCTCCAATGTCTCTGTTAACTTCTGAAGACAGGGGCCTTAGACAAGTGGCTGAGCCTAGCGTGCTCAGGAATTCCTTGGAATTTTCTGAGTCTGCCTTGGGGCTCCCTGCTCTGATTTTTTAAAAATTTTATTTCAGGGAAGGGTCTACAGGGTGTTCAGGGTCTCAGTACTAGATCAGACTCTAGTTTACAGACTCCCAAGAGTGGGATTACAGGTGCACAGCACCACACTACACCCCAATTGCCATCTCAGCACCCCTGGTGATTGAACCTCTGGCCCTTGCTTGCAGGCACTTTAATCACTGAGCTATTTGGCGAGCCTTTAAAATTGAGAAGGATTTTTTTGTGGGGGCTGGCTCAGGCTGCCTTAAGGGTGGGTTGAGTAAGGCATGTGGAGCTGGGGATTGAATCTCAGTCCCCTGCACCTGAAGGCATTTGACTGAGCAGGTGCTTAAACAACTGAGCTAATCTGCAGGCTCCCCAGGGATTGATTTCTGTGGGCTGGCTCAGACTGGCTTAAGGGTGTGTCTGGGGATCAAACCACCATCCCCTGTGTCTGACTGGGATTGCCCACACAGGCCCTTAAGCCACTGAGCTAAGCCGGGTTTGGACCTGTAAGCCCCTTATTTTATTTTATTTTTTTATTTCTTGGCTTGAATTTTAAAGGGATAGGATCTGACACATTGAAGGAGCCTGTGCTTGCTCCATGTCATCTGCAGCTGGATAGGTGGGGCTCTATACTGGGAAGCCACTTATTCTTCTTTCCTCCTCCTCTTCCCTATATATTGTTTAGTCCCCTATAAGGGGTCATTAAATGCTTTCTTTTTTTTTTTTTTACTACTATATCACACTGTTTTGTAAACATTTGCATACATATGTCTTTCTTGCTTCTGTGCAGTCACTACGAGGAATTACTAGAATCAGAGTTGAAGGGTCAAGTGCACGCTGATTTTAGACTTGGAGAGCTATTACCTAATTTTTCTTTACTCTCTCATCCACACCATGTGGGAGTTCCATTTTCTTCATGCCCACCCCAGACTGGCGATCATTAATTTTTTTTTTAAAAAATCTTTGCTCATCTGCTAGCTGAAATATTGTTTTAATTTCCACTTGTTTTATTAGTAGTGAGTCTGAACGTGTTTTTTCAGTTTGTTTCTCTTCGTTAATTTCTTTGTGTGTATTCTTTGCAAATTTTCCCAGTAGCGTGGTTTTTCCCTCTCCTTTGATTTGGAAGAACTATTTTTATGTTCAGGATCTCAGCCATCGGTTGATGGCAGATTAGCGTCATGGTTGAAAGCTTAGGTTTTCCAGATGCGATTTTGGATGAAGTTACTTAAATCCTGTTGTTGTTCCATCACTCAGAAATTAGTTCCTGTTTCACAAGTGGGAAATGTTGCTCTTCTCCAACACCCCCCCTCCACCACATCCCTCCAGAGATAGCAGCAATGGCCTCACTGGTAGGAGGCCCAGGACTGGCTGATTTTGCAAAACACTGATGTGTCCAGAGAGAGCAGGAGCTAGAAAGAAGAACTAGACCACGTTCTGGAGGACAGATGCTGAGAGGGAGGATCAGGGGCAGCTGCTGAACTCTGCCACATGTGGGAGAGAGGGAGGGGCACAGGAAATGTTTTCTTTTAAAGGAATTTTTTTGTATGTTGTAAACAGCCTTGTGCAGAATCTGAACTGTCTGCCTCATTCCCTTCTTGAGCTGTTTATTGAGTAAGGTTTTTTTTTTTTTTTTTTTCCTATGGCTTGTCTCTGAGCTGAGTCTCTTAAGTTTCTACTTCTGTGAAGCTCTGGACTGAAGGAGCCAGGAAGCAGCCTGCTTGACCTTGCTGTTCACTGACATGGCACAGGAGGTGTACGTGGCAAGTATTTTCCCTGTTCTGTTACCAGATTTTATTAAGTATGTGGCATTGGGCCATAGAGGAAGATGTTTTAACTTTCAATGCTTATGAATAACCTTAACTGTGTTTGTGTCAGGACACATTTGCCTTCTGGTAACAGGAGACACAAAACAGAAGAACTTAAACTATCATCAAATGTACCGGCTCACATGACTAGCAGTGAGTGGGCCTGAGATCAAGAGCTTATATCTTTCCATCTTTCACATCAGTGACAACCTGAGTCTGATTTCTCTTGTGGTTAGAGGATGTCTCCCAGGCACAGCCATTCCCCTCTATTCTTATTTGAGTGGAGGGAGAGGAGAAGTAGGAAAAAAAAAAGTGGGGAGAGAAAGCCTTGCGTGTTTTGTGACTGTCCTTAAGAGAAGAAAAAACATTTTTTTTTTTAAAAAATGAAAACCTTCTATCACAGGTCTTGGTTCTATCCTTGTTGCTGAGACAAAATACCCTACATTCACAAGTTAAAGGAGGAAAGACTCATTTTGGTTAAAGCTTAGAGAGGTTTGAGTCCACACTCGGCTAGCTTTAAGGCAAGACAGCACAGTGGAAGGGCATCATAGAAGAGAAACAGTCCTTGGCAGGGCAGACAGAAAAAATCAATAGCAGAGAGCCTCCCTTTCCCTTTTTATTCCATTCAGGCTACAGGTCTATTTGTTGGTGTCACTTATACCTGGGATGGGGGTGGGGCTTCTGTCTTCATTGAATCCTTTCAGTCCCACCCAGAACTATGGTAAGCCAATGAGTAGACTAGTCCAGTATCACATACCCATGGTCCAGTCACTCCCAAATCCCTTCCTGGGACTGCATGAACATTTGGGGGATGTATTAGATATAAACCATGACAACACATCTCACCACATCCCCAGTGGTGGAGGTATCGTCTCTGAGGCCATCTTAGCAAAAAGGAAGGGCTTTGTGCCCTTGGCTTCTACAAAGGGTCTCAAAAACATCAGCTCTTTGGAATAAAAACCCTTAAGGCCCCGCTCCAGACCTCTTGAATCAGAGCCCATGATTTCTCATTCCTCCAGGTGCTTCAAGTGAGTCTTCATGCTGGTGACCCACTGCCTCAGGGCCACTGGAGCTGAATCACTCTGTGTCCCTCCTTTGGCTAAATATAGGGATAAAGGAGAGGCACCAGTGATGTCAACAGGTGGGACAAATGGCCCAGACCTTTATACAAATCTTCTGTCACCTATCTGGCTTACCTACTTGTTACTGGGACAAAATACCCTACATCCAAAAGTTAAAGGAGGAAAGGCTAACTGTGGCTCACTGTTTAGAGAGGTTGCAGTCCACAGCCAGCTGACTCTCAGGTGGGCAGCGTGGCAGAGGGGCATCACAGAAGGGGAGCAGCTCCCAGCGCAACACTGAGAGCACGGAAGAACTTCACCCTTATCCTTGAGTTTCTGATGACAAGTGAATGCCTAGGGAAAGGGACAGCTGGGTGCATAATGCTCTTGATTCCCTACTTGCTATTTCCATTTAGTGTATCAGGGAGATTGTTTTATGTGAAGGCTTATAAATCTCTTTCCCTTTTTATAATAGCTATTACTCTAATTCATGAATGTTTCATAATTCATTTAATTGGTCTCCTGTTGACAGACCTTGTGGCTATTTTTAACCTTTTGTTAACATAAATAACACTGCAATGACCATCCATGTCTATATATCTTTGTGTGTGGGTACATACGGAGTGGTGGAATTTCTAGCTCAAAGTGTGTGTGGGGGGTCTATTTTAAATTTTGATTGATAGCTGCAATTTGTGCCCCAGTACAGCGGCATGAGTTTATGCTCTACCAAGAGTTTACAAGGAGCCCATTTCTTCATGGCCCACACCTCCTCAGCTTTGAGTACTGCCATGCTTCCAGAACTTTGTTTGTTTAATAAGGAAAACTTACTATTTTAATGTGCATTTGTTTTCATTTAAACTGGAATTTTTAAAAATCTTATGTGGAGGGTTGGGCACTTTTTCATATTTTCTTATGCTTAAAATTCAAGTTCATGTCTTTTTCTGGGGATGGACTATCCATAGATACTTGTGTGAACTGGTTTCCTCAGAGGCTTTGGACTTCGGCATCATGAAAAAAAAAAAAAAAAAAAAAAAAAAAAAAAAAAAAAAAAAAAAAAAAAAAAAAAAAAGAGGGGGGACCGTCTCAGCTCCAAGGAAATCTCTTTCAGCCACATTCTCCCAGAATGGAGATCAATGGGAGCCTTGGGGGTGACACAGAAGGTCGAGGTGCTCCGTTCTCAAGAATGTGGGTTGCTTCTAGCTTTTCAGAAATGCATTTCTTGGGCACAGAGTGGCACACACATATTTCCTTCCAAAATGCCTGGTTAAAGTGACTGTTAACCCCTGGATGGAAAGATTATGTATCGGTCAAGCTCGAGCTTTTGTAGAGGCCAGGCGCTCACCTCCTGGTGGAGGCCTCCAGCACAACCCTGCCCTCCTGCTGTTTGCCTCCCAAACCCAGTGCCTCCTTGATCCTTGGCAGATCCCTTTCAAATACCACCTCCTCTGGGACTTGTTAAAATATCTTCTCCACAGCCATCTTTCTCAGCAAGGGTGACCTTTAACTCAGCTTTGCTGCAACTACCTGGCTGGGATAACCTCCAAAGCAAGGTTGCCATGGCGATCCTGCATTCAGCCCAACCAAATCTGGCTTCTGTATCTTATTAAATGTTCCCCAAAAGGAAAGCACACCGTGACATGGAAGAGGAGGGTCACTCACACAGGCGATGAGGTTTTGCTGTCCTCTCTCCCTCCCTAGTTACCAGCTTGACCTCCTCCACTAGGCATGAAGTCACTACCCCTCTGGTTCCCCCTTTCCCTAATCTCAGCTGTCAGGGTAAGTGCTTAAATTTTAGGGGAAGAAGAGGGGGTGTGAGGTGGTGAATGGTGAATGTCAATCTGCCTTTCGAAAGACGTTTTTACAGCTCAGATCTAACATTTCTGGAAAATGTCAAGAGTGGGTGCATAATGAGACCGGGTTAGAGACACTAATTGGATGGATATTCTTTTCTTTTTCTCCTTCCTTTCACTGTGCTATTTGCTTCCTTTTCGTAGGGATACTGTTTTCACAGTGATTCTCATTAAATCTTAGCAGGTAATCTTTAAGCCACAAGCTCCAACTTCTTGCGCTGGGAGAAGAATCAGAATGCACAATAGCTGCTGGTGACTTTCAAGAGGTCGTTTCATATTCACCCCATGGTTAGAAGAAGAGAGGTGGCAAGGAATATGTGGAACTCACAGAGTCTACAGGAAGGGGCCTGGCTCTCGGTCCTTGGGCTAGCAGGGGAAAGACTTGTAAGACTTGTATTGAAAGACGAAGACTCCTGCAAGGCGTGGATATCACCACCAGTCCCTTGGCAGGTCATTGGCCTTGGCCCTAGAGGAAGAGGTGCCCTATCTGCCTGGTTGGAGGGGGACCTAGACTTTTGGCTAGCACACAGAGGAGGGGGCAGGCACGGGGGAGGGCTTCTCTGGGTGGGGTAAAGGACTTTTCTTCTCAAAGCTCTCTGCTCTGTCTTGGTGGCTATGGGCCTGGACATTATAGACAAGGGGCTTAAGCTACAGAAATGTACTTCTCAGAGCTCTGGAGCCTCGTAGGGTCACTTTCTGCTTGTTGAGACATAAGACTCAACACCTGAAATTTACACAAGGAGAAGTGTTTTCCTTTTTAAATTTTATTTTAAAGAGTAAAGACAAAAGTGAAAGCAAAGACAAATAGCAAAAATAAAGACAGAATAAGAGTAACTTGCGACAATATATTTGACACGGATTTTCAAAATAAGAATAGCAAATTAACAATGGTTCTTATATTATGTATTTTTATTGTCAAATCTGTTGCTCAGATTAACATACAAGCATATAAGACTGGACAAATAATTGAACATTAACGCTTGCTTTCAATACACTTTACATTTTTTCTTGTCCTTTTTTACTTTTTATTACTTAATTTATTTTAAAATACAGAGAGGTTTGTTTGGATGTATATCTTAGTCCATAGTTGGCTGGTTCCAAGGCAGGATGGCCGGGCAGAGGAGTGTTGCTGAAGGTTAGGTGGTCAGGAAGCACAGAGTGGGGTCAAGGGAAGAGAGAGGGAGGTACACTTTTCCAGACCCCACCCCAGGAGCCCACCTCTTCCAGCCAGATCCCACCCACAAAGAGCAAGTCAGTGATAAGCATCCATAATCCAATCACCTTCCAAAAGCCCCCTACCTGTGAGCACATGAGGCTCTTGGGAAACATCAAAATAAAAGCCACAGTGAGGTGGGGGGGGGGAGATACAGACACACAGAGAGACAGAGACAGAGAGACAGAGACAGAGACAGAGGCTGACAAAGGTAGGGGGGAGATGCACACAACAAGACTGGACTTCTGAGAATAAGATGGCACCGGGCTTGATTTCTGAGGCCTCTCTTCTGACTCAGCAGCTCCACCTTGTCCTTGTGTCCCCCATGGTATTCTTGGTGTCCATCTATGCCCTGATTTCCCTTCCTAAATGGACCCCAATCATGTTGGAGCAGGCCCTGCCCTTATGAGTCCAGCTGAACTCAGTCGCTTCCCTGAAGACTCTGGATCCCAACCCAGCAAGAAGCACACAGAATCAGGACTTCGACCCATGAGCTGTGAAGGGGACGCAGTCCAGCTGGTCATGCCTGCCTGCTCCTGTCTTGGCCTCTTGCTGTGGCTATGGAAGGAGCAGCCAGAATTCTGTTCTGGATATGGTTCTAGTCGTACCAGACTAGAGGACGGCCTGGAGCCTTGCTTTTCCCTGACATCAGTGGCTGTCATGATAACATGCCAGCAAAACTTGATGTTCAGGGAATGTAAGAATCTGCTGTTAAATAGGAAACACAATACGATGCTCTAATAAAATACTGGGAGCTGTTAGTGAGCGGGCTTGACCTCATCCTGTTGCTGGTGGATGATGGCTGTTCATCCACCAGGCTGGAAGCTCCAACCTTGTGAGGTGTGTATCAGATCCGTTTCCTTCATCCTGCATCCTAGCCATCACGTGCGGAATCTTAAAGGAATTAAAGAAAGTAAGTCCTTAAAACTGGCCCTAAGATTCTTGCTTTATTCAGAGGTACTCTTTCCTGTGGTCTTATACCCCACACCTTCCCATCCCATAGCAATTTATTATTATTATTATTGTTGTTATTATTATTATTATTATACTGGGGATTAAACCCAGGTTCTTCACACTGAACTACATCTTTAGCAAACACCCACCACACCGGCTCCCCCTAGGTCACTAGAGGCTGGGATCAAACTTGTGATTCTACAGCCTCGTTGAATGCTGGGTTGTGGACACGAGCCACCCCTATTGGTTCTGCAATAGTTTCGTGCCAAGTCCCAGGTGTGTATCCAAGTTGGGAGCCTCACAGCTCTCCACAGCAGAGTCGCTCTGGTATCTCATGTCAACCTTAGCCCCGCTTTAGAGTGCCCAACCCTCACGCTCATGTTTGGGCGAGGTTGGAGCTAGAAAAAATGGACTCGCATTGGCTTTGCTGCCAAGGATCCTTGTCTTGTAGACTTTATTATCTATAGACTAAAGCCGAGATGTCCATGTTATGGTTTATGTCTAATTGTCCCCCCAGAGCCTCATGCAGTCATGGGGTGGGGACTTCTATAGATTGAGACTTGATCCATGATCCCTGGGATTATGTGTTTTAGGTACTTCTGGGATTATGGGTGTAGCCTAAAGTGGTTAGGCTAAGGCAGAGAACCTGATGTAATCTTAAAAGAGAGACAGAGAGATAGACTTGTGCTGTTGCTCTCTGCTACTCTGGTTGGTTGGCTGCCTCTGTCACCATTTTGTTGCTGTTCTGCCACCATGAACTGGAGGCTCTCTGCTCTGTTCCACTCAGCCTTGGAGCCAGCTGAATATGAACTGAAACCTCCAGTAACTGTAAGCTAAAGAAACCTTTTCTATCTTGATTTTGAGTGTCGGGTATTTGTCCCAGCAATGAGTAAAAGGTAACTAAGATAGTCCATCATTAAGTGACAGCAGATTAGCCCCAAAGAGGCAAAAGGTGATTTTTTTTTCAAACAAATGATTTTATTTTTTATTTTTTAAGTTTAATATTTTTATTGCTTAAATTTAACAATGGTTATATTACATATTTTCATCATCAGATCAGTTTAGATTAATACATATAGGTATATAAGATTGATCAAACAATTAAACATTAACACTTTTAAATCAACA
>PVJA010054718.1:0-11459 GCA_004027025.1 Myocastor coypus
AATCTTATATACCTATATGTATTAATCTAAACTGATCCGATGATGAAAATATGTAATATAACCATTGTTAAATTTAAACAATAAAAGAATTGGAAAAAAAATAAAAAAATAAAATATTTGTTAGTATATTGTGCAGCGTTGGCTTTATGTCATGAAATTCTTTAATTGCTCCTTGTTATGGAAATATTTCACTTCTGCCTCATACTTGAAGGAGAGTTTTGCTGGGTATAGTAGTCTGGGCTGAACTTTTTTTCATGGAGGACTTGAAGCACTCTGCGTTTTCCTTTAAATGTGATCTGTTTCTTTTCTCCAGCAGCTTTTAGTATACTATTCTTCATCTGGGTTTCTGGTATCTTGACTATTATATGTCTTGGTGTGTTTTTAGTTAGTTTGATGTTATTTGGAGTTTTGTGTGCTTCAGTTACCTGAATATCCAATTGTTTTCTCATATTTGGGAAGTTTTGTGCTATTACTTCTGCCCATATTCTTTTTATATCATTTGTATTGACTCCTTCTTTCTCATTGATTCCTATTAATCTGATGTTGTTCATCTTTGCATCGTCTTGCAGATGTTGAATTATTTTTTCCTGCATTCTGGTTGTTTTTAAAAGATCCTTTCTTACTCTTTCACTGGCTGCAACTGTGTCTTCAGGGTTCGAAACTCTATCTTCACTTTCGTTCATAGGGCTCTGCCAACTTGTGATCGAGATTTTATTTTCTTGTATATCTCATTGAAACTGTTTCATGCGATCTATTTCTTTTCTATATTGCTCTGTCAGGGACTCCATCATTTTTCCATTCTCCAGTGTCTTCTTTAGTAGTATTAAAGTCTGTCATTATAGTTATCCTTTCTCTAATTCAGAGATTATTTCTGTTCTGTTCTCCTCTCTACCTTTCTGTAGTTGTTCCTCTACATGGGATGCTATTGATTTGGACATGTGTTTGTTAAGTTCAGATATTATTTCTGCTCTGATTTCCTCTATACGTTTCTCCAGTCGTTTTTCTTCATGTATTTCTTTTTTTGTTTGTTTGTTTTTTGTTTTTTGGTGGGACCAGGGTTCGAACTCACGACCTTGCACTTGCCCAGCAGGCACTTTTACCTCGGAGCTATCTCCCCAGCCCCTCTTCATGTATTTCTTCTTTTACTTCAGATGTTATTTCTGATCTCAGTTGCTCTATAAGTTTCTGCACGTGTCTGTTTGCCTCATATGGTAGCAATTCAGAGGTTTCATCCGCATGATTCCTATTTTCTTCCATGGTAGTGTCTCGTGCATTTGATTTGAGTGGGCACGGACCCTGAGGTTGCATCCTACTCCTTGTTGTTATCATTTTGTATGGAAGTGATCTCTGCTCTTTGGTGATGTTATGCTGTTAGAGTTTTTGAGCGTTTGGTCTGGATCCCCCAAGTTGTCTCCCCGACAGAAGTTCCAGCTCAGGCTGCCGGCTACTGTGAATCCCCGTGGTTCTAGTCTGTAGGTGGAGGTGGAGCTCTGGAACTGAGGAGTCGTGGTAGGCTCATGGACCAGATGGGTTGCCAGACAAGATGTGTGATGGGTTTAGTACTGGAACTTGGGCAGGAGGGGTTGGAAAAACGGGGGGGAAGGTGAAGGCCAGTCAAGGGTCCTGACCCAGCAGTATGCAGCCCTGGTGGGCTTGGGACTGGGACAGGAATTGAGGCGTGGGTCCAATAGCGATGGGCAAGCCGGGCGTGGTGGTGCACGCCTGTAATCTCAGCACTTGGGAGGCTGAGGCAGGAGGATTAGTTTGAGTTCGAGACCAGCTTGGGCTGCAAAAGTGAGCTCAAGGCCAGCCTGAACTGCATAGAGAGACCCTGTCTCAAAAAGACAAAAAAAAAATAACGATGGGCAGAGGGGCCGAGGGTCCTTACCTGGTGGGTGCGCGGGCCTGGCGGGCTCGGGACCGGGGCCGGCAGTGAGGAATTTTACTATTTTGAGCCAGGCTGTGAAATTTAGAACACTGTCTCAAAATTCAAAAAGGAAAAAAAAAAGTATTTGTGAGGATGGCCATATAGCTTCTTGTGAAGAAAGCAGTCCAGAGTTTCTTCTTAAGTTCCAAAGGAAAAAAAAAAAATTAAAACCTACTGATATTCTTCTAAAAGGCCATAAGCAATACGAATGTGAATCAAATGAAGATAATTATAAATACAAGTGACAGGCTGGTGAGTTAGCTCAGCAAACTAAGTGCCTGCTTAGGCAAGCACAGGAACCTGGGTTTGATCTATGGCACAACATGCCATGCTGACTCCTCCTTCAGGTGCACTGAGATATTGACCATGACCAGGAGAGATGGCACTCATCTGCAATCCCACCACTGGGGAGGCTGAAAACAGAAATATCACTGAGTCTGAGTTCTGTAGTGAGACCTCATGCCAAATATATTTAAGTAATAACAATAATAAATAACATTTACCAGTGACAATAAAGATTATGTTCATCCTATTCTTTCCTACATTCCTACTAATACGTTTGCTTGTATAAACATTTGTTACATAGGTACAGTTATTTTTGGTCTTTATACAGCTATACAATGCAACATATCATCAAATAGCTTAATGGTAGTTTTTAAGTATTGTGGGATTTTAGGAGTAGAATAAATGTCACTCATATGCATAATTCACTTCTCATTCTGTATACAGGGAGGATGTATTCCCTGGAGTATTAAATTCATTGTAATTTTAAATTTATATACCCTAGCAAGTTACCATTCTGTTTTCTGACACTCTCTTCAGTCTCCTTTTTTCAGAATACTGTAATTTACAGTGTAGGGATCTTCTACTTCCTGTATTAGATTGATTCCAATATATTTCATGCTTTTGGGTACTATTGTGAAGAGTGTGATTTTCTTTAATTCTTCCTAAATGAGTATTTTCCTTTTTGGACAAGAATGCTGTTGGTTTTTGATTGTGGACTTTGTACCTACTACACTACTGACTTTGGTTATGAAATCTGCAAGTCTTTTGGTGGAGTAATTTGCATCTTCTGTGTCGAGTATCATGTAATACATGAGAGATAATTGTATTGTGTTATGAAAGAGAACAAACAAAATCAAGACCTACTGACATTCTTCTGAAAGGCCTTAAACAATACAAATATGAATGAGATTAAGATAATTATAAATGCAAGTGACAGGCTGGCGAGATAGCTCAGCAAACTAAGTTCTTGCTTATGCAATCACAGGAAACTGGGTTTGATCTCTGGCACCACCTACCATGCTGGCCCCACCCCCAGGTGTGCTGAGGTACTGACCATGACCAGGAGCGATGACGCTCATCTGTAATCCCACCAGTGGGAAGGCTGAAAGCAGAAATATCACTATGAGTCTGAGCTGTGTAATGAGACCCAAAATTATGAGTTTATTATTGTCTTTACTTGGAGTTGAAGGATAATTTAAGTACATATTTGGGTTTCAATTAGATGAACTGTGGACTGTTATGGTTAGAGCAAAGCGAGGTAAGTAGCTTAGCTACACATTTCAACTTTTGCCTTGCAGTTTTTCCAAATAAAAATTATTATTTTCTGAGGAACTGAGTAATGCAGCAGAGAAGGACAGGAATGCTATAGCAATATTTCTGGAAACTCATGATTTTTTTTTTAAAATGGGCTTGAAATTGCAAACATCCTACCTCAAAATTTCACATTTTTAAATTAGAGTAAATACATTCTTGTTAAGTATTAACCATATTCTACCAGAAATATGACTGTTTTCGTCAGATGGGGTGATCAGTAGTCTACAAAATCAGACTTTCTGTTACAATAGCAAAGCTGTCACTTCAATACCAACTACTGTTCCTTCTGGAAACATTTCTGGGCACTATTCCTACAAGGATTTTTAATGGATAGCAAAGTACGTGGATTAAATTAATCCCAATGTCAATGTATAGCCAAACACAAATTTCCACTTTATGTACTTTTTTATATTCCAAATAAAGTCTATCCACGTTACCAATACAAAGTTATTAGGTAGTATAAAATTTTTTGAAAAGGCAATGGCAAGACATTCATTAATTAAATTCTAACACAATAAGATAATTCTTGTCTGAATAGAATGACTTTTGGTTACATTCACAATGAAAAATTGGAATTTTAAATTTATATACTTTAGCAAATTACCATTCTGTTTTTTTATATCCTCTTCAGTCTCCTTTTTCAGAGCACTACAAATTACAGTGTAAAATTCTTTTACTTCTTGTGTTAGATTGATTCCAATGTATTTCATGCTTTTGTATACTTTTTATGTTGTTATACCTTTTATTTTTGTTACTAAAGTGAATAGTATTTTCAACTCACTTATGGAAAAATGCATACAGAGATATATACAGATTTTGAACTATCAAAAATGGCACACTTCTATACCCAGACATAGCTAGATATAGCAATGTCACCAGGATCATAAATGTCTCCTTGTGTCCCTCTCTACACTGTATTCCGCACCAGAAGTGCAGTAGCTATTATAAAATGTTTGACTGGAATATTCTAATTATTGTATATAATGTAAATTCCTTGTACATTGATCTGATATCTATTAACTTTAATATAGGCTTTACTATTTACAAATTTCTATAGCCAGAAATGTGTTCATGTATGAGGTAATATCTTTTTCTCCATGTACAACCACATCACATACAATAGGTGTATTGCCTTTTCTTTCTTTCTTTTATCCCCTATAACAGTTTCCCTAGTTGCTCTGGTCACCTTCGGAACTATGCTAGAAGAAGGCTGGGTGCTTCTTTCTTCTTGATGTTCAGGGCACTGTTTTCTTACTACATTATCTTTATGTTGCTCATTGTCTGATCTCTTTCAAGTTGCCCTTTATCACATTAAGAAAGCTCTTTTCTATTTCAGCATTTATGAGATCTTTTTAGCTTCATATCAATGGATTTTTTAAATTTTAGTGATATTATTCATTTATTCATTTATGATTCTTCTATTTGGATTGATTAATGTGATAATTACATTAATGTACTTTCCAGTGTCAGATAGCTCTTGTATTTTCTCATTAAACCCAACTTTACCTTCATCTATTAATCGTTTCACTTCTTAAACTTGTAATTGATATTATAGCTGCATCTCATAAATAACAAGCAAATGGCTTGGTGACTTGCCACAAAGCAAACCCTCCCTTGTAGCCAGTCTTGACAAACAAGCATCACCAACATTTCAGAAACTCAATTATTTCCCCTTTTAGTCACTAATCATCATGAAGACAGCTTATACCCAGATAATTTCACTGATTAATTTTATATACATAAGCATGCATTGTTTTCTGTCTCACTTCTTCAACCTGGGTTGAGACTTTACCAGTGTCTGTACTACTGTGTTGCATGAACATTCCTCAGGTATTCATTCATTTTACTGTTGAGGGACATTTGTTCTTGTTCCAAATTATTAACTATGAATAACAATGTTACTGTGAGTGTCCCTTTATATGTCTTTTGTGAACATATAAATGGATTTCTGCTGGGAATATAGCTTGATGTAGAACTGTTGAGACACAGTGTAGTAAACATTTAGTTTCTTCATGTATCAAAGGTCTGAAGACATTACTGAAAGTAGTGGGGATAAAGGTGAAACCAAAAAGTTTGGAAGAATTATTTTTCCTTATAACAAGACACTGTTATTAGTTTCAGCCTAAGGAAAGGCTGCTGTAAACTTAAAAGTTTGGAAGCAGGTTAAAAAAGCTTTGCACAGAGCACACCAACAAGGATAATCTATCCCTTTAAGTGTGTGGTCTTTATGTAACCTTAGCTTTGGAGTCCCTGCAGTTTACCTCTGAGGAATCGAGTCTGCAGCTGATTCAGCAGACTCACAAAGGCAATCTTATAGGGGATTCAGTTGATGAGAACACTATGGAACTTGAAGGCAGCACCACATCTCTTAATTTGTCCTTGTTGTGTGACACCAGAAGGAGCTATCTCTGAAATCAGTACACATATGGGACCAAAACACATCTAGTGTCAGGGAAGATCTCAGCATTCTTTCTTGGATCTAATTATTTAGGTACATAAGAATTAAGTTTTGGACTAAAACTACTGTAAAGTGCTAGGTAAACTTGTTCAGGCTTTTAACTATCCCTTATAGAACTTGGACAAATAGTGATTTCTCTGTCAGCTAATAAATGCTCCTAGAACAGCTACCACTCTTTAAAGCAGAGGACAGATTTCCCCAGTTGTTCCTTGGTGAATCTTCATGGAAGCCTATGGCTGCTGGAATGTTGACCAGAGAAACTGTTGCATTCCTTTCGGGAGATGGATGTGTGGTTGTATGAGCCAATAGACCCTGATAACACCTGAGGGTCATGGCCAGGGCTACTCTCTGGCTGATACCTAAAGTTGCTTGATGGTAACTGACTCTTGACCACCAGAATATCTGTATTTACCTATTGTACTTTTTTCTTTCTTTAATAGTAAATTAGAAATTTCATCCAAGCTTTTTAGTAGGACAGTATAATGAGTTGTTCCTTTACAAATTAGGCTGCTCCAGCTTGTAATAATTTACATTCTAAGTGGCTATTAGAGGAAATGATTTACATCTGTACCTTACACAGTAACTAAGAGATTTTTGTTAGCTTTAAATTATTTACCAACTTGTAGAATGTGATGCTAGGTGATACAAGTTTCCCCTATTAGCTTCAAGTTTAAATCTTGTTCAATTGTTAAAAATATTTATCTAGGTGATTAGATGGAATGCACTAGTGTCTGGAGACTTGGCTCAGTGCACGGGGCCAGATCCTCCAGTCAATGGTTCTATCTATCTCTAAAAGTGATCTTTGTATCCTGAAAAGTGCTCAGTTCCAATTGATGCTTTTATGCAGTAGTTACGCTTTCTTCCATAGGCATTCCTGTCACTGGACCAATTGTAACTTTTACTTACAAATATTCAGTAAGAGTAAGTGAGGGGTTTGTGAGATTTTTCAGGGGATAAGAATTGCACACCAGTTCAAGGGTGGATAGGCTGGTGGGATCTTGTCTCCCTTCTATCCAACATGAGCATCCACCTGCTCCAGAGAGAGCTACTCAGGGGATGCCTTAGGGAAAGGAATCAATTAAAAAAAGGTGCTGACATCCAAAAAGGTAATTTCTATTGAATTCCAGGTTATCTCACAAAGTGTCTTACTCCTTCATAGTGCTTCCTTAGGTACCACAAGACATTTGATCCTTACACACTGAAAAAGAGCTACAAAAGATAGCTTTTGCTCTAGACAACTCATTTCATACTTTACAGGACACTAAATAAATAATTTCCTATAATCAAAACTGGGAAGAAACCAGGGAGAAGAAAATAAAGAGATGACAAATGGCTGCCATTATTGCGGCCTCAGACCTTAAGTCTGATTCTCTGGGCTCCAAGAAGTGCTCAGTGACAATGAGGTTCATCTCTTGACGAGATTAATCTGGTACTGCTATCAAAAGCTAACCTGTTATAAGAGGGATCACCTTAAGAGACCCACAAGCCATGCACTGACGGCCAAGGCAGCCACTAGAAGGGAGGCCACAGAGCTCAGACTCAGCATCCCAGATAGTCCACTAGGACTTAAGGGCACTGGGCCTGCCTCCTCCCTCTAGCCAGAGTGTTATCGCTACCTGTCATATCCAAGGAGGAGCCCTGAGTAATCATGACTAGAAAAACAAACAAACAAAGAAAAAATCCAGCCTATTGCTGAACATTGGCACAGGTCTCTTTGTCCTTCTCCAACACTGACTTTTCTTCCAGTCATCATAACTCAATAGCAACAGACTTTACAATGTATCTTGCTGTAACTTTAACTGAGATACTGCACTGTATTCCAGCTGCTAACTAATCAGAATTATACTAAAAACTAGATTTTACAAATGTTATATTGTTATACATGTACAAGGACTTAAAAGGTATTTCACTAGTTAAAACAGAGGCCCAAGGACAGATAATATCTGGTCAACATAAAGTTTTAAGATACACAGTGTCTGATAGCTTTGGGCCTATGGATAAATCCAAGTCTTGTATTTGTGATATAAAAAAGAGAAATCCTTTGACAGTGCCCCTTGCTTACAGTGAAGGCCATATTTAAAATAGCAAATCAATGATATATAAAATGAAGGCATTACTATTGGTGAAAATCATTTTGACTGTATTCATAATTATACCACTAATGTTATTTGGCCCATGTTATGTTTAATAGTTTCTTTGGCTTTATGTTCTCCAGATTTAAAGTGATTCCACCTACCCAACATAAAAATTCCTGGTGTCTAAGGCCTTTACATAGGACCTCTGGAGAGTATCTCTGACTGCTTGTTCAAAACTATGACCCCTTTCAGCCTGAAGAAGCCAGAGTGGTCACAGCCCATAAGTTCCCTCATGGCAGTTCGGGTTATTTCTACTTACATGTTGTAGGTAGCTAAATTAGATAGAAATATTATAGGCAGCATATTGGTTACTTTCTCCTCGTTGCTGGGACAAATACCCAACAGTCGAAATGAAGGAAGGAAAGGTTTATTAGCTCACAGTTACTGGAGGCTTCAGTCCATATTCAGCTGGCCTAAGGCTGAGAGGAGCAGGACAGAGAGCATCCAGTTCATGGCGGCAGAACAGCAACAAAATGGCAACAGAGGCAGCCAACCAAACATGGCAGCAGAGCGACAGCTCTAGTCTGTCTCTCTTTATATACTTATCAGGCTCTCTGCATTAGGATATCCACCTGAGATCACACCCATAGTCCCAGCCCTACTCAGACCAATAATCCAATCAGTGCTAAAACAAATAATCCCAGTGACTCATGAGTCAAGTCTCAATCTATCGAAGTCCCCGCCTGATGACTACATGAGGCTTTGGGGGGACAACTAGACATAAACCATAACATTCCACGCCTGGATTCACAAAGTCTCATACATATCCCTTTTCACAAAAGACATTTTAGTTCATCTGGAAGAGTTGCCAAAGTCCCAGTAGTTTCAGCATTGCTGAAAAGTCCAAATCACAAGTTTCCTCCAAAATCCAAGGCAAACTCAACTGTGAGCCCTGTACAATAGAAGAGTTAAACATATCCAACATTCAAAGGCATAAGATAAACATTACAATTCCAAAAGTTGCAAACAACAGGGTAATACAAACCATTGGGACCAACACGTGTTCAAAATCCGGCAGGGTAAACATTAAATCCCATAGTTCCAACTGGAGCATCCGAAGCAGTCTGCACTGAGTTGTGAGCATCATGCAACTCCACTCCTGTGGCACTCTTGGTGGTAATTCCCATGGCTTCTCTGTTAGGCTGGCTTTGCTCCCTCTTAGCATGATCCACGTTCCTGGCTTTTCCAAGCTTCTGGAGTTTCCACTGAACAGGCTTCTCACACCTAACTTTACACACTTCCCTCTCAAGGGCACACTGCCTGGCCTCCCAGGCCTTCTTCTCAAATCGAGGTGGAAGCCTTCTTAACCTCAGAATTCCCACATTCTGCATATGCCTATGTGGATAATGCCAAGGGTTGCTGCCGGCTGGAGCGGTAGCCGGGCTTCCTTCTCTCTTGGCTGAAGGGGTCAAGGGCCTAGATCGCTGAGCACTCTGAGCCTGATTCCGAAAAACAAATTCTCCATGCTGGCGCCATTTTGGAACCTGGTTTGGCCGCTGCTGCCATTCCGGTACTTGAGTCTCTGCAGCTTTCTTCTCAAGGCAAAGCCTCTCTCCCTTGAAATTCTGGAGCTGCAAGGGGTGGAGAGCTGCCACCTCTTGTGATGCCCTCAGGCCATCCTTTTGATTCTCTGGCTCCTTCCCAGCAATGTGTATCCTTTTAGCTCCATCTTTGCAGTCCACAGCTTTCCTGGTGCTTCCTTCCTGGCCAACTCACAATATTTTAAATCATCCTGCTTGGCTCTTTACTCTTGATTTTCAACATAAATCTGGCTAAAAGCAACCAATAACAACTACACCACTGCCCCAATAGTTTGTTGCTTTGAAATATCTCTTGTGAGATTTATAAGTCCACCATGCTTAATCTCAGTCTTAGGCAAAGTCTCTGGGCATGAGCAAAATTCCGAAAGACTTTCAGCCAATCCATAGCACAAATCAACTAGAGTCCAATGACCAATGCTGTCTTTTTTATTTTTCCAGCAGAAACCTCCTCAACTTGTTCTTTACAGGCAGGCCTTCTTTCAGTCTTCTGGTCTAAGCTCTGACCAGAATCACCCAAAGAGAAGAGCCGAAGCCGTTCCAGTGCTTTGCTTATAGCCAACATCTCCGAACTTTCCTATCTCTTCACATAAGCCATTTCCAAAAGCTTATAATCCACATGGTCAAGTTACTCACAACAACGACCCCACTTCTCTGGTACCAAATTCTGTCTTGGTCAAGGTTTTACTTAGAGGAACAGAATAGATATAATATAAGGAATGGATATTAAAACAAAATATACAATCTATAAGGAATTATAAGATTGGCTTACAATAGTCAACCACAGAGTCAGATGAGGAAGCGCGCACAGGGCGTCTGCACACTCCAGACTGAAGAATTCAATCCTGAGGCCTGGACTTTACTGCAGCACTCAGTGTAAGTCTCTGTTGGCTGATGGGTCTGCAATGGAAGACTGAAGTGTCTGTAATGGACGCTGAAGAATCTATGATGGATGGTGAAAGATCCAAGCTGGAGGCCAAAGAGTCTGTGATGCAAGCCAGATGATGAAGTCCAGGCTGAATGCGAAGACTGAAGCTTCTTTGACAAAATGAAGTGTTGACTCTTCCTTCAGCCCTTTAAAAAGTCTTTTTGTGCTCAGTCATTCTGACGTGGGCCCATTGTGCTCTAGGGTGGAACCAATCATACCCCAGGATGGACCCTTGATCCCGCTCTAGGGAGAAATCCAATCATATCCTAGGCAGGTCCTGGTCATGCTCCAGGGAGAAACCAATTGTACCCCAGAGTGGGGCTCCCACCAACAGGGAACCAGGCCGCTGAGTCATTCAGCCAAGTTGACACATTGTATCAACCACTACAGGCAGTTAGACAGGGTCAGGCTTTCAAGGAGACAATATTAAAGATAAGGTGACTTTGAAATTTGAAAGAGACAGATGCTCTTCTGTGTTGTTCAGACCTCAAGACAAAAGAGGAAACTCCCTAGCTAACATTACAACTACATCCATATTCTCAGGACAAGAACTAGAATCTGGTTTTCTGTACAACTACATCGCCTGGGGCAAGAATCCCATGATGCTGTTCCAATAGACTGTAAAGATAAACAATTTAGGAAAAGTTGTTGTTATTTTAAGAAGTCAAATTGTTTTTTTTTTTTTTCCCAATTCTTTTATTGTTTAAATTTAACAATGGTTATATTACATATTTTCATCATCGGATCAGTTTAGATTAATACATATAGGTATATAAGATTGATCAAACAACTAAACATTAACCTTTCTAAATCCACATTACTTTTTTTTTTCTTTTCCCCCTTTTTTTCTTTGAAAGTTGACATATTGCATATT
>PVJA010054719.1:0-11381 GCA_004027025.1 Myocastor coypus
CTACCAGCAAAGAAAATCCCAAGTCCTGAAGGATTAAGAACTGAGTGCTATAATAAATTTAGAGAAGATCTAATGCCAACTTTTCTCAAATTCAATGAAATCAAAAGGAAAGCAATTCTCCTTAACTCATTTCTGAAGGCAAGTATTTTTCTGACCCAATGAATATAAATGTAAAAAATCTTCAATAACATACTAGCAAACAAAATGTAGCTAATTATTAAGAATATTATGCATCATGACCATGTGGGATTTATTCCAGGAATTCAGGGATGGTTCAACATATGCAAATCCATAAATGTAATACCCATTAATAGAACCAAAGACAAAAATCTCATGATCATCTCATCAGATGCAGAAAAAAATTTTGACAAAGTCCAACAATCATTCATGATAAAAATTCTACAGAAAATCAGAATAGATGGTCTATACACAACCTGATAAAAGCCATCTATGACAAACCAATAGACCACATCATACTAAATGAACATAAATTAAAAGGCTAAACTTTAAAATCAGGAGCAAGACAAGGATATCCACTGTCACCACTCCTGGTCAGTATAGTTTTGGAAGTATTAGCCAGAGCAATTAGACAAGAGAGAGAAATAAAAAGTATAATTGTTGGAAAAGAGGAAGTGAAATTATCATTATTTGCAGATGACATGATACTGTCCATAGAAGAGCCCAAAACTCCACCAAAAGACTTGTAGATTTAATAACCAAATTTAGTAGCATGATAGGATATAAAGTTAACACTCAAAAAACAATAGCATTTTTGTACACAAGAAATGTACCAAAAGTGATACTATGAAAACCATGCCTTTCACAGAAACCCCTAAAAAATGAAATACTTAGGCATCAATCCCACAAAAGAAGTAAAGAACTTCTACAGTGAAAATTACAGAACTCTGGAAAAAGGAGATGAAAGAGGATTTCAGAAAATGGAAACATATTCTTTGCTCCTGGATAGGAAGAACCAACATTGTCACAATGTCTATACTCCCCAAATTGATATGCAAATTCAATGCAATCACAGTTAAAACACCCATTAGTATATTTCACAGATTTAGAATAGTAAAAGCAATCAATCCTAGGCAACTAAGGCAAAGCAGGAGGCATCAAAATCCCTGACTTAAAATTATACTACAAAGCTACTATGATAAAGTCAGCATAATACTGGCATAAAAACAAACCTGAGGATCAATGGAACAGATTAGAAAATGCAAACACAACTACAAACACACTCGACTACCTTATCTTTGACAAAAGGGCCAAACATGTTCACTGGAAGAGACCTGGCCTCTTTAATAAATGGTACTGGAAAAACTGGCTTTTCAATTGCCAGAGTCTTATAGTAGATTCATGACTATTACCATGCAAACAACTGCAGTCAAAAAGGATTGGGGAGATAGCTCAGTAGAATAAACGCTTGCCTGTTAAGTGCAAGGTCCTGAGTTCAACCCCAAGTCCTGCCCCCCCCAAAAAAAGGAGCAATGAAAAAGGATTAAAAATTTAAATATTAAAATGTAAACACTAAATCTTCTGGAAGAAAAAGAAGGAAGAAATCTTAAGTACACATGGTAGATGAAGAGTTCATGAACAAATATCAAGCTATGTGAGAAATATTTCAAAGAATCAACAATGTGGATATTTGGATGCCTTTTTTTGAAAAATTGCACTTCAAAAAAAATCACTAACAGAGTAAAAAGAAAACTGAGTTGGGGAAAAAGTTATAGTGGACTGTCCTTCAGACAAAAGGCTCCTATATGGAACATATAAAGAATTATTAAAAAGGGACTGGAAAACACAAGTTCCTGAGTTGAATCCCTGGCAACACACACACACACACACACACACACACACACACACACACACACACACACACAAGCACACGTTAGATTGCCTGGTTGCCTTTGAGGTCAGGGGAAATAGCTCAGTAGAATATGTACTTGCCTGGCAAGCACAAGGGCCTGAGTTCAATCCCCAGCCCTCCACCCCACAAAAAAGTCAGGCCTCCAATATTCAAAGTTCCAATCCAAAAATGTGCATCTAAGATGAATATACACTTCACAAATGAAGAAGTATAAATTGAAAATAAATATACTAAAAAATATGAAACATTATTGACCATTCAAGAGATGCAAATTAAAATAATGCTGACATAATATCTTACACCAGAAAGAATGGCTGTCATCAAGAAGTCAACCAAGGACAAATGCTGGAGAGGCTGTGGGGAAAAAGGAACACTTCTTCACTGTTGGTGGGAGTACAGGATAGCACAACTATTATGGAAACCAGTAAGCTAGGATTAGAGGCTATAATCATCATGCGACAGCAATATATGTGTACCCGTGTTTGTGGGATCCCCTGACCCCAAAAGCAACCAGGTAACCTAATCTTGAACAAATCACTGAGCTTTTCTAACTGCTCTGCTCCTTCATTTCTTAGATGGTAAAGCACAGATAATTATATAATGTGTTTTAGGCCCACAGTGACACAAAAATTAATTATATATGTGGGGTGTTAATGACATTGTTCAGTATATATAAAGCTTAGACAAATAATAGCTGTAATTACACTTATAAAAAAGATCTGGAATAATGAAGAAAAGTCAGAACACAAGGAGCAAACAAAGAGGGATTCTATCCTTTCTGGCCAAACTCACACTTTAAATCACCCTTCTGGATTCCTTTGACATTGATTCTCTACATAAATCTGACTAAAAGCCCCTAACAGTAGCCATGCCATGGCCTCCGCAAGAGTAATCAGTCAGTGATGCTTAACCTCAGTCTCAGGTGAAATCTCCAGGCAGGAGCAAAATGCAGACAAGCTTTCTGCCAAGCCATAACATACATCATCTGGAGTCCAACAACCAATGCAGTCCCCCTTCCCAGGAGAAACCTCTCCAGCCTGGTTTTTACAGTCAGGCTTTCTGTCAGCCTTCTGGTCTCTTAAGCTCTACCCCAAACTCCCATACAGTACAACCAAAAGTGTTCTAGCGCTTCTCTTATGGCCAACATCTCTGAATCCTTAATATCTCTTCCTATTCCCAAAGGCTTGTAATACACTTATGGGCAACATCACTGAGCCCTTAATATCTCTCCCTATAAGCTATTCCCAAAGGCTTGTAATATACATGGTCAAGTTTAGCCACAGGAATGACCCCACCTCTCCGATACTAAATTGAGTTTGTTACTTTTCACTCATTGCTAGGACAAAATGCCCAATCCAAAGTTGAGGAAAGAGAAGTTTATTTACCTCGCTGTTAGTAGAGGTTTCAGTTCATACTTGGCTGGCTCCAAAACAGAATGGCCCATGGCAAAGGGCAGCACCTGATGGCAGCAGAACATGAGAAAGATCAAAGGGAGAAGCTGTTGCTGCAGCAGCAAGCAAGCCTCTCTCCCCTTCTTATGTTACAATGCAAATTACCCAGGGCAGGTGCGTGCAACACTCACTCCCATAATGCCAGCATTAGGTCATAGGTTAGTCACAAGCTCTAAAGGCACCCCATGACCACATAACACATTGGAGGGAACACCTAGACACAAACCATGACATTTTCTTTCTGAATTTTGTCTTTCTTTGTATAATCATGTGTGTTAATTAACAACTTGTTTAACTTTATTTTATTGCTTTTACCTTCATGTTAGAGGCTTTTGGTGTTTAAAAATCCAGACTCTATAAAGTAAGCATCTGGCACTATCGTCTCTTTAAGCCCACATATCCAGGAGGGCATGGTAGAGTGTGGGTGCTTAGTCACAGTGGCCAGGTATCAGAGGACAGGAGCAAATCCAGACAGAAGGGGAAAGAAACCAAGACAGTTCCTAAATCACAGCACTATGAGCCTCACAGATACACCCAGAAATGAGATTTCATGAGACCTTCCATGCATGCCAAGTCAACAGGGTTGGCAGGTAAGGCTGACCCTCACAGACACTAAGGGAATCAAAGAGAAAGACAGTGACAGAATGGCCTGGTGAGGATGGAAGGACTGAGACCCAACAAGAAGACCTCAGAGGCCCTCAGCAACATTAGCCATCAGTTCAGTTCGAATTTGCTATAGATTTTAACTGGAGAGTTATTTTTCATTTCAAGTAAAAGAGTGCAAAAAAAAAAAAAAAAAGAGTATAAAGGTAAAAATGGAAGAAACAAGTTTAGGAGTAACTGCTACAAAACCAGTGAACAATGATAGTGCGTAATATTTGAAGAGCAATGGCTGGCTAAAAGACAGATTTATGATGAAGACATGCCTAAAAGTTGAATGTAAAACAATCTACCTGAATTGCCATTTTAACTAACCAGATTTGAATTTCTATAACTGAAAGGACAAAGATGCTATCTAATGAAACAAGAAAACTAAGATTTTATTTCAAAAACGGGTTGTGTGTGGTACTTCTCTAAGGTGTGAATACTATAAATTTATTCCTCACAGCTCCGGAGGACGGAAGCTGCAGACTAAGTGCCAAGAGGTTTGGTTTACTCAGGGGATCTCTGATTAACCTGTAAATGGCTCCATTCGACAGTTTTCTCACATGATTCTCCCTGAGTCTCTGTGCTTCTTATGAGGACCAACTGTATTGCAGTAAGGTTCAGCGTAGAGACACCGGTCATTTAATTGCATCTTTAAAGGAACTGTCTCTGAATACAGTCACATACAGAAGCCCCGAGTGTTTGAGCTTCAACGTATTCATCCCAAGGGATAGATGAGTTAGTCCTTAACATCACTCTAAAATAGAAAGAAAGATGACAGAGAGACCAGTTATATAAAGCTGGAGTTCAAAAGAAGGATATTGATTAGAAATCTTCATGTTATTTATGCATTTGTGCATTACTGAAAAATAAATACAAGATGTGGATGGCATCATCGAAAATACAGAGATGCAGAATGGAAAGGGATAAGCAATTCAAAGAGAAAGAAGGAGAACCAAAACAAAAGAAGAGCCTTAGAAGAATGTGTTTTGGAAGAACCAAAAATATGAAAGAAACAGCAGAGTAAAGGCTTGGAAGCCAAAGTAAGGGAAAATAGCAGAAAGGATATTTGACCAATGTTAAGTGCCATTTTAAATACTATGAGAATTGGGCTGGTGAGATAGCTCAGGGGTCTAAAGCGCATGCCTAGGCAACCTTAGGCAAGTGCAAGGACCTTGGTTCAAACCCCAGCACCACATGCCATGCCAGCCCTGCAGCCAGGGTGGGCTTAAGCTGGCCACACACACACACGCACACACACACACACACAAACACACACACACACACACACACACACACATAGTAGGAGAATGGTAAATAACCTTTAATAAGAAATATCAATATGCAAAGAGGTACATAATAACATATAGTATTAGAAAAGAAATGGAAACAATATTGTATAACTATTATTTATTTGCTTAATACAAATTTATGAAGTGATACTAAAATCAGTATTAGGAGCATAATACTAAAAATACATGGGGGCTGGGGAGATAGCTCCGAGGCACAAGTGCCTGCTGGGCAAGTGCAAGGTCGTGAGTTCGAACCCTGGTCCCACCAAAAAAAAAAAAAAATACAGAAAAGGTCCCTCTCCTGATATACTTTACTAATGAGTTAGATTTAGGGTCAAATACTAACACACTGAAAGCAGAGCCTACTACTATAATATTTTTAGCTCGAAAAGAGTGCAGGATTTTTTTTTAATCTGTTACAAAACAAATGGGTAGAGCATGAAAACAGCAAATAAAAACACTTAATAAAGGGAAAGCTATTGCCCAAAGGGACAGGGGTATAAAACAGCACATTGTTCTGCGAAACACATACTCGGTATCAGGAGAAATGTAACAGCAAATATGAGGTAACAGATGTGTGAGCATATGAGTTAGATTCACATTCTGAAGAATTTCCATAGACAATTTTTTTAAAAAGCACTTTTTTCTATTTAAAAGAAATCCAACAAGAGCTTTTAAACAGAAATAAATTTAGTCTGACAGAAATATCATTGCCAGTAAGTTGCAGTAGGACTGGAGAAGAGATTAATTAGGGACAGACCCACTTGTTCAGACTCTGCTGTAGCATTCCAAAATATAGGCAATGAACTGGAAGTGAAGAAAACGTGGCAAAAAGGACGCACCAAAGCAGTGTTTCCTCTTTCTTTCTTTCTTTCTTTCTTCCTTTCTTTCTTTTTCCTTTTTTTTTTTTTTTTTTTTTTTTTTTTTTTTTTTTTTTTTTTTTTTTTTTTTTTTTTTTTTTTTTGTCTTTCTGAGACAAGGTCTCGCTATGCATGCCAGGCTGGCCTTGAGCTCATTTTTGCAGCCCAGGCTGGTCTCAGACTCACATCGATCCTCCTGCCTCAGCCTCCTGAGTGCTGGGATTACAGTCATGCACCACCATGTCCCATCTCAATCACTGTCTCAGCACACCTGTGGAGCAGGGACACCACGGCATGTAGTGCCAGGGATTGAACCCTAGTCCCTACTCTTTGCCTACAGAAACTAATATTTAATACTCATATGGGATTCTGAGAAGTTGGCCTCTTTCTCTTCGTTAAAACCTTCCCGTGTGTATAGAAGACGTTAAGGGCAATAAACTGTCTGGATTATACATACAAGAATAGCACAGACTCAGAGTTCTCCAATTACTTGGTTTAGAATGGTGGGAATACAAAAAAAAAAATAATGAGGACAAAGGCATCAGAAGACACCCATACTCGAAATGCAAGAGTCTCAGAAGTAACGGCAGAGACCAGCACACCTGTGCTATGTTATAAATGAGCATGTAACAACCTGCCTGGAGACCAGACTGAAACCCAGAGTCTCAGAAGATGATCAGTACGACAACTTCTGATGCAGCAAGCGACACTACTGAGGCTCCGCAGTGGGAGCCAGCAGTAACAGACACGTGCCAGAGACTCCTCACATTTGCTCCTGCTCCATCTGCTTATCATGCCTCAAAATGTAAATGTGAGGAGGGAGAAGCAATGGGGAGCGAAGCCGAGATGCACCCGGCTCTATTCTGAAATCATTTGCCACAACACAAATAATCACTTGATTATAATAAAAGCATATGTTCCCTGCAGAAGCTTGCCAAGTAATAGAAATACATATCTGGATTAAGAAGAAATATTTGGGCTGGCATTGTCCACTGGGAAAGTGTGAATACATAGGTGTTGCACAGAAGCCAATGCAGTCAATGAGATGAAGAATAAGTGTGATGAAGAATGAGACCCATAGCAGAATACTGGTCGGAGAGGCGGCCAGATGTACAAAGCCACAGAAATCGAAAGGCTGCAAGACCATGAGCAAGGTAGCCTGGATTTACAGTGGCTGCTGGTAACTTGATCAAAAGAGTCTGGTTCACAAGGTTCAGCAGAGACTGGGAAGTTTGACACAGTAGATACAAGACAGGTAGGCTGCAGTTAGAGGAATGGAATGAAGGGGACAGGGAAAACGTGCAGGATGAGGTTCAGTTTAGTGAAAGGCTCAAGTTTTCCTTTTGCCTTTATTCTCAGCATGTTCATTTGCTATACTGTGTTTTGTTTATCTGGTGAATGAAGAAAGGAATTACTACAGACATAAAGGGAAAGAAAGCAGATAAAACAGGGCCAGTGCTCTCAGGGAACTATGTGCCTTCATAGGTAAGTGCAGGAACCAGGGTTCAATCCCCAGTACTGCATGGTGCACTAGCCTCACCCCTGGGCACGCTGAGCTGGCCAATGAGACTGGGCATGGCAGACTATGCCTGCAATCCCAGCCCTCGGGAGGCTGAAAACAGGAGGATCACTATGGGTCCAAGATGCATAGTGAGACCCTGCACCAAAAACATTTTTTTTTTTAGAAAAGAAAATAAAGCAAATGTTAAGTGTGTTATAGGAGCTCTCCTGAGCATGCTGTGTAAGTACAGAGTGAGATTGTTGACTTCAGAAAGAATAATGTGAAAAAATAAATAAATAATATTGGACTCAGTCCACATGTCATTGGGGAACTGGACAAACAACGTTCCTTTCCTTAGAGAAGGCAAAGAGTTGTCAAGTAGAGCTGAAGAGGCTCTAGGAAAAGGAGAAGTGTCAAAGAATTTGAGAATCTTGGCACAGCCAGAAAGGAGCAAAGCATTTCTGAGCAGTTCTGGAAATTCAGCTGAAAATGCAGCCTTCATGCTGCCTGCCCTATTTTCTAAAAAAAAAAACCCACTATTATTACTTTTGAGGAATAAAACCTCTCTACCTTCTGGGAGGAAGAAATGATGACCACAAACATCTATGTAAAGGGGACACAAGTCCTCATGGTGAAGTTGCTCCATTTTAAAAACACATGAGTCAGCACCTGCAGCCCAATACATTGCATTTTAGACAGAAAGCCAAATGGTGCTCGGAGCAAAGACAATCGAGCTGGAAGGTTGGACATCTTCATAGATAGCATGGTGCATGGATTTCAGGGAAGAAGGTTACTAAATGGGCAGACGAGCTTCTGTATACAGACAACACCTGCAGAAAGCATTATAAATGGAGCAGGAAACTTCACGATGCGGTGCAAACTTCATCTGGCTTTATGATAGGGTAAGAAAGATAAAACTAGGGATTCATCTATCAAGCTAAAACTAGAGGCTGCAATACTTAATTTCTCAGCTCTCTTTATCAGTTTTCTTCAATAGTGTTGTAGTGCCTCCTATGCAGGACAGTGTGGCAGGAAAGAACTCCAGAAAATCATGAAACGACATCTGTGTTAGTCCAGTAGCATGGCCTAATATAACAGGAAAGGCAGGCACAAGGGCCACTCTAGGGTCGTGGTGCACACAGTCAATACTTCAAGGTCACTCATGAATAGCTGTGGGGGCAGTGGAGATGGGAGACAGATGGCTTTCTCCAATTTTATGAGTTCTTGATTTCTTCTTTGTAAATTGCAGTCAAAGCAACATGTGCATCCGTCAATTGCAAAGACAAAGGAAAGACGTTCTCTGGCTACAAGTGGGAAGATGCCTGTGTTCATCCGGAAGAGACTCGCCTGCAGATGATGGCACGGCAGAGGGCAGGAAGTGGCCGACGACTGATGCCCACTGGTGCCGTGCCAGTGCTCCCTTCAGAGTAAATCACCTCAGCGCTAAGGTAAAGTCTCCCTAACAGAGCTGCCCAAAGGAAGGCAACAGGCTCCAGCCTTATAGATTAATGAATATAAAATAGTCGGACTAGGGATATCTGAACTACATCTGTGACTCTGCTTGAAGCTAAAGAGTCCATCTTCCCTGGCAATAGCGCTATAATCATGATCTGAGATTTGAATCCTAAACTACCCTGCAATATCAGCTTTTTGCACAAAGGAATATTAGTTGCATCCACATACATTTTTATTTCTTTTTGCTTCAGAAATTTGGGCAATTTCTAGATCAATATTCAGAATCACAAAAATTAGATCAGTCTTGGGTCTTCACAGTCTTCTCACTCTGAACTATCATGGTAGATATTCCCCATGCTGAACCCCTTCTAATGGTCCATTACCATGATATGTAAAGAGTTCTCCGAGGGGGCCCGGCAGGATGGCTCAGTGGTCTAAAGCGCCTGCTTAGGAAAGCTTAGGCGGCTGCAGGGACCGCGGTTCAACCCCCAGCACTACATGCTGTGCCAGCCCTGCCCTCAGGCCAGGCTGAGCAGGCCATAAAAATAAATAAGCAAACAAACAAAAGTTCTGAAACAAGAAAAATAAAATAAAATAAAAAGAAGGGTTCTCCGAGCGTTAGCGTCTTCCTGCAACCATTCTGCGCTGCTCCACAGCACTCGGCTAGCCAGGGAAGCTCGCGATATGGCCGACTGCTCTGCGTTCCATGCCTGCTCATCAGCTGGCAAGAACTGAATGGCAAGGTCTGGCTAGAGAAACTGGGGCATGGCGATCTAGAAGGTGCTCCCCTCATGTGTGAGGGTAGGGGAAGAGGCTGCCGAGCGAAGGCCCCAAGCACAACATCCCCATTTTCCTGGGCTTCCTCTCCAAAGAGTGGTCCTCGTGTATCACACTGATGTGTGAGCCTGGCTGCATGGCCCTGCTTCCTAAAACATACAGAGCACTGGGTTCTACTGTAGTCACAAAAGAGTCACCAAGGTCAGCCTGACTTCTCCAGGAGGATATCAACAAATCTACAGACATGTTTTCAACTTCATGACAGCAAGTAAATAATTAAATTCACAATAAAAAAAAGCCCTTCTACTGCATAGAGAACAGTTTGAACTTTTAAGAGGCCATGTGGTAATTATGCACCAAATTCTTATTTATTATGAGTTACAAACACCGATGTTCTAAGTTTGGCAAGTTTCAATTAAACATTCCAGCATTCAAGAGTCACAAGGTGTAGTCAACATTAATTGCAATCTGAAGTCACCTAATGTACTTATTGAAACAAAATTTAGGTCTGAGTCTACACTGTCATTTAGGCTCAGAAGTCCACACTGGAAAGCCCTTTAAGAATCAGGATTAGGAGACATTCTGTGTCATCTGTGCACCTTTTAGGATTAGCAGACTTCTTCCTCCCAGGGTGGCACACATAGCCACTTCATGCTGACCACATGGAACTTGAGGTGCGGATCTGCTCCCCAATGCAATACGCATGCTAATGCACTGAATGTAGCCTATGAAAGTACCAGCACTGACCTTTTTTCACTTTTTTTTATTTTCCATCCATTCCCATTTTATTGGCCTTCGGTTATATGCCCTATGACTGTACTGAATTCCTTTTAGAACACAAATGGGATGTGCTACAATGAGAAGAAATACATTCACTAAAGGTATTGTCAATATAATGGAGTTTTCTTTGATAAATCCCAAGCTCAGAGCAGCTCACACTATCTTGCGATGGGCGCTGTGAGCATCTTCTTCCTCTTAAAGTAGTTTAAAATGTGGAATACGTACTACAGCTTCCTACTGATGACTTATTTGGGAAGTGGCTTCACTTCAAAAGTTCTTCACGTTTTCTGTGTATTCTCATATATTTTCTCCTAAAAAGGCAATGAATCAGAGTTCTCCCTCTTCCTTCACCTCTCACCTGACAAAGACTGCTCAATGGACTTCTCCAGGTATCTACTATCTCACTCAGGAAGGTATGGAATGGAGGAGAAAACTAAAAATTTTGACCTTTTGTATCTCTCATTTACAATAATTGATTTAGATTTAATTAACCCAAAACAGAAAGTTGCATTGACTTGCACTCATTTGCCTATAAAATTATCTTTTATCTTTGTTTGTAGCTAAGTACTGCATTGTATAAAACTATTATACCTTCTTTATCCATTAGCCAGTTGATAGTTATTTGGGTTGTATCCAAAATTTAGCTATGACAAATTGCAGTGCTATAAATATGGGATACAAAAAAAATGAATGTTTTGTTATACAGGTCTTGCTTCGACTTGCCCTTGACCACCCAGCAAGAAAAAAAAA
>PVJA010054720.1:0-11446 GCA_004027025.1 Myocastor coypus
TTTTTTTTTTTTTTTTTTTTTGTTTTTTTTCTTTTTTTTTTTTTTTTTTTTTTTTTTTTTTTTTTTTTTTTTTTTTGTCTTTTTGAGACAGGGTTTTGCTATGCGGCCGGCTCAGCCTGCCCCGAGGGCAGGGCTGGCGCAGCATGTGGTGCCGGGGATCGAACCGCGGTCCCTGAAGCCGCCTAAGCTTTCCCAAGCAGGCACTTTAGACCACTGAGCCATCCCGCCAGGCCCCTTTTTTTATTTATTTTTATGGCCGGCTCAGCCTGCCCTGAGGGCAGGGCTGGTGCAGCATGTGGTGCCCGGGATCGAACCACCGTCCCTGCAGCCACCCAAGCTTTCCTAAGCAGGCGCTTTAGACCACTGAGCCATCCCACGGGGCCCCTCATTAATTTATTGATGGGCATTTAAATTAATTCTATATCTTGGCTATTGTGAATATTACTGTGATAAATTTGGAAGTGGAGGTTTTTCTTCAATTTCTGCATGTTGTTTCCTCTGAATATATGTCCATTAGTGGGATAACTACATCAGCTCTTCTTGTTATTATGGCTATCCAGAAAGTCAAGAACATAGCTAAAGACACTCTTTTCACAGGTAAAATTCTGTACATCTTTTCAGTGTTCACCATTTCATCCTGTCAGTACGCGAGACTGAAGCAAGAAGATAGGATTTGGCTAGAACTTTCCAGGCAAAGAGTGACAAGATTGTAGGACACACATGGAAAACAATTCTCTGAGCCCAGCACATGAACTTGAGCAAGTTTTTGATAGGATGGACTCAATATGATGCCAGCATGGGGAATATAAAGACAGCTACCAGTAAGTGCTTACTATGGTGGCTCTTCATGGTAGCCCATTTCATAATGTAGTGTGTATAGGTATTCTGATTTTTACTTTTTCCTTTTACTTGACCTAAGCTCACTCTGCAGAGTTTGCTTTTTCATTACTCTGCTGTTTCTGCCACCTAGCTTTATTTATGTATGTTTCATTCAATTCTTTGTTCAGGACAGAAAGAACCCAGTAATCATCTCTAGAAGGAGACACTAGCACCCCGAAATCCAGTAACAAGACTGGTCTCCATTTGTGGACATTAACTTGACAGACATACTCAGTTTGGTAATTCTTGTACCCAGCAAAAGGTCGCATGAGAAGGGCTGGCTCATGCACACTTACTGCATTGAATTAAATTGATCATGTCAGGAATTTTAGTTTCACAAAAAATGTGAGCTTTTTGAGTATGGAATTTCATTCAATAAAAACAGTATTGCTCACTTAGAAATAATATAAATATGAGAGCAACTTGAGTTATTTTTTATATATTTAGTACAGGGTCTACAGGGTCTCACTACACAGATTGGACTCAGTGGTCCTTCCTGTTTTTCAGCCTCTCAAGCACTGGGATTACAGGCATGCGCCACCATGCTCAGTCTCAATTGCCATCAAGGGTGGGGTTGGTACAGCAGGCAAAGCAACTGAAGATTTATGTAGGCATAATCTACTATTTTTAATAGTTTATATTTGCTTCACTATGAAAACCCACTATTTCTTTTCATTGGGACTAGAACAAGCAAATAAGTTTTCATATTTCAAAAGCAAAGATTTAAAAATTTTTAAAATCAATTTTGCATGCATATATCTGATAATCTGAACAACTATTTTGAAGACAATGATGTCTGCAATAGAGCAAACATTGTCAAATTACTATTGTTCTGTTTGGTGAAGTTCTGTATCATTTCTAATTTTTTTTTCTGTTTCTTTGTTACTATTTTGTATGCTCTATGGATTAAAAAAAAAAAAAAAAAAAAAAGCTAAGAAAAACAGCTAGAGGAAAAGATTTGGAATGTTTTCACCAAAAAGAAAGGATATCTGTTCCAGGAGATAGATATAATCATTTTGATGTGAACATCATAAAATGTATACATGTATAGAAATTTCACATGTACATTGTAAATATGGATAGAGTTCTTGTTTTAGTTATTAGTATTGGGTCTTCACACATGATATATCTATTTATATATTTGTGCATTTGTTTATTTAGAGATAGTGTTTTGCTGAGTTATTTATAGTGTTTTGCTGAGTTTCCTACCACACTCAAATAATGTGTACAATTCTCAAATCAATTTAAAAAATGTCTGTTCTTATTGTGTTACTTTGGATAAAAAAAAAAAGCTCATTAGACTGCACAGACAGATAATACTGAGGCAGCAGGGAGATAAACTACAATCTCAAAGATATTTAATCTTGCCTTTCAACCATATTATTCACCATGATCTTTGTAATTACCAGAGTCACAATTTTTTTCTGTGCAACTCTGCAAAATGCACAGCCTCTTAGGCTATAAAAGCAATGCAGACTGTCAATTTGCTTTTGTGCAATAGTTGGGGAAGTGGCTGAAGATAGAAATCTTATAAACAGTATCAGCTATAGTTAGAAAAAAATAAAAGAGTAAACATAAACCAGTTTCAGAGGGCTACAGATTATTGACTCAGTATTCCTACTCTGGGGTTATAGGGGATTTAAAAAAAAACTATTTTGAAAAACAGAAATAAAATTTTTTCATTAATTTTTTTCATTTAACAATCTACCTGTTTAATTACTGGACTTATGAGCTGTCTTTTTTTTGTGTGTTTTTGTCAAGTTTGCTGCTCATTTTAATAGATATAGGTAGACAAAATTATACAAATACTTAAACATTAATGTTTTGAGCTGTCTTTTTTGTGTGTACAGTAATATACCTCTTGTTGATAGAGTCTCAATGTCTTTTTAAATATAATATACCTTACTCATACAGGACTATAATTTTTTCTGATTGTGTCATACAGTATAGTACTGCAGTTTTATGTTCTTTTTTGTCTTTTTTTTGAGACAGGGTCTTGCTATGTAGTTCAGGCTGACCTTGAGCTCACTTTTGTAGCCCAGGCTGGTCTCGAACTCGCACCAATCCTCCTGCCTCAGCCTCCCAAGTGCTGGGATTACAGGCGTGAGCCACCACGCCCGGCTTTATGTTCTATTGTACATTATGAGTTATGCAAATAAAAACAAAGTCATCAAAGTGGAGTTTCCTTTTAACATTATAATAATATAACATATTTTGTATAATTCCTCATTTAGTGACCAACTTAACAACCTAATTAGTTACAGGGCTGGAACTCAGTCATTTTATTCATTTATGTATTTAATTTAATTTTGTTTACAATACCAGGGATTGAACTCAGGACCTGTGGTTGCCAAGCAGATGCTTATGCCACTGGGCTATATCCCCGGCCTTAGAACTCAGTCATTAAAGATGGATTTTCTGTAGCCTATTGTATTTTAGGCACATTCACTAGCATGTTGTTCAGATAGACAGTACTCATTAAAGGACAAATGTCCTCAAAGTAGATACTATTTGTATAATGTCTGATACCTGATATAATGTATTTGGTTGTTACAGGGTTTTACTACAGAGCTCTGACTCATAGTAATCCTCCTGTTTGGAGCTACCCCAGTGCTGGGATTACAGGCATGCACCACCACACCTGAACTCTATGGCCAACTCAGCCCACCCTGGTGGTGGGGTTGGCACAGCATGTGGTGATGGGGATTGAACTGTGGTCCCTGTGCTTGCCTAAGCAAGCACTTAGTCCACTGAGCTATCTTGCCAGCCCCACCTGAAAATTTTTTTGACATTGAGGAAGACAAACCTATTTTGCCTCAAAAAATACATGGTTTGCCTGTTTTGATGCAGAAGGGGTTGATTTGGACCATGGTCTTATGAGACAGGTTGATGATATGATACTGGTAGGACAGCTGCGCCAAAGGGTAGAGAAATCCTTCCAGTGCATTTTTTCTTTTTATTGGACTTATTCCTAAAGACTGTTTGCAGGCTGGGTATGGTAGTACATGCCTGTAAACTCAGCATCTGGGACTCTGAGGCAGGTGGATCCGTGTGAGTTCAAGACTATCCTAGGCTACACAGTGAGTGCAAGGCCACTGTGTACTGTAAAGTGAGCCCCTGTCTCAAAAAGACACACAAAAAAAGACATTTGCTCCCAACAGGTGATAATAAAATTTATCCATTTGGAGTTAAGTAAATTCTGAGATATAAACAAACTTTTTAGAAGTGACATTACCTTTGAACCTTTTTGATATGTAGAAATGTCTCACACCATACAGATGTGCACATTCTCTCAAGACATACATATTTCTGAACTCCAAGGAATAATTTTTTTTCATGATTTAATATTTTTTTAAAGAATTTTTTATTTTTTATTTTATTTTTCTTGTTTCAGAATTTTTGTTTTATTTACTTATTTTTATGGTCAGCTCAGCCTGCACTGAGGGCAGCAGGGCTGGCGCAGCATGTGGTGCTGCGGATTGAACCATGGTCCTTGCAGCCGCTTAAGCTTTCTTAAGCAGGCACTTTAGACCACTGAGCCATCCTGCGGGCCCTCATGATTTAATATTTTTATTGTTTAAATTTAACAATGGTTATATTACATATTTTCATCATCAGATCAGTTTAGATGAGTAGATATAGGTATATAAGATTGATCAAACAATTAAACATTAACACTTTCAATAAACATTACTTTTTTTTCTTTTTCTCCTTTCTTTTTTTTAAAAGTTGACACATTGCATATTGTCCTCACAATAGTTCTACAGAGCACAGTGTGTGGGCATGACCCACCTCCCTATTGATGTTGCTAAGAAGAAAAAAAAGAAAAGAAAATTCTTCTCTTTGGATTAAGAGGAAGCAGATGCATATACAGTCAATAGTTCTGTAATTGCAGTGGGCCACCAGTGAAGCTTGTAGTGTTGGAGGCTATTGATCTAAGCCTCCTAAAGCTCATCTCACCAATCTAGCTCTGTGTTTCATGCATTGTAATTAAGCTTTTTTTTTTTTTTTTTCTTTTCTTTTCTGGGAGATCAAGGGCAAGTCAAAGCAAGACCTGTATAACAAAACATTAATTTTTTTTTATATCTTCCAGGGTCAAATCCCTCAGGATTAAGTTTGGGACCATATACAGTACTTTGTAGAACGGTTGTTAGTGTCAGTCTTCAGGACGAGTCACAGCCATTGTCATTGCTTGGCCAGTTTGCTTTCTGTGAAAGCCTGTGAGAATGTTTTTCTCTGTGTGACTCTCCTTAGATGCACTATAGTTCATTTATCCACAAGGAATAATTGAACATGTAGTTATCATAGTTAACTATTTTTATTTTTGTATATGTGCTGCCAAAGCAAGCATTCCTTTAACTATTTTTTTGTTTTGAATATTATATTGCAATATTGTATATAGTTTCTCATTTAGAGATTAATTTATGAAACAATCTAGTCACAGGACTGAAATTCAGTCATCACATAAAGAATATCTGTATAATTATCTCTCATGTTCAATGAAGACTGGTTCCAAGACACATTACAGATAATCAAATCATGGATGTTCAAGTACCTTTTATAAGATGGTGTAGTATTTTCATATCACCTATGCATATCCTTCTGTATATTAACTCTAGACTGCTTATATTACCTAAAACAATATAAATGCTATATAAATAGTTGTCTTTTTTTTTTTTTTTTTTTTTTTTTTTGGTGGTACTAGGAATCGAACTGATGGTCTCACCCTTCCAGGCAGGTGCTGTGCCATTGAGCTAAACCCCTAGCCACAATAGTTGTTATACTGTATTGTTTAGGGAATATTGATAATAGAAAAGTCTGTATATGTTCAATTAAGGTTGTTTTCCTCCAGCTCATTTTGATTTGTGGTTGGCTGAGTCCATTCTTGAAACCAGGGATATGGAAGGCTAACCACATGTATAAAGTATTTTTTTGAAGTATTAGTTAGAAAAACCAAAATCTGGAGGCAACCTAAATACTACACATAAAATAGAATAGTTAAGTGAACTTGCTAATATAATTTTTTTTTGAGGGAGGCTGGCTCAGTTCACCCTGGTGATGGGCCTGGAGTGGCATGTGGTGTCAGGATTGAACTACAGTTCCTGCACACTTGCCTAAGCTTGCCTAACAGGCACATTAGGCTGCTAAGCTATCTCACTGGTACCTTACTAATATAATATGTAGACATTAAAATCTTAAGATCGCTTAGTGACAAGATGTCAACTTTTAAAATATGTGTATACCATAACTATACTCAATTTGCACTTGTAAATTAAAAATAGATAAATAAATGAGGCAAGACATATACCACATTTCTACCTGTGGTGTTAAAAGGATGGAACAAATGTATTTTCTAAATTTTTTTTTCTTGTGGCACTGTGGTTTGAACTCATGACCTTGCACTTGCCAGGTAGGCACTTGTGCCACGGAGCTATCTCCCCAGCCCCTGTATTTTCTAAATTTATGTAAACTTAATATAGTTTAAAAAGCTAGGTCATAAGCTGGATGAGTTTTGAGTAAGGTAGGAAAGTAAGAGAATGGATGAAACAGTCACTGGGTCATTGGCAATTTAACCACAGAAAGCTCTGTATAGGCTCTAGTTATCCATAAATTGAGTAGCCGTATCAGTATTTGGTTCTTCATTAAACACTGTGGCTATATTCTGGGATTTTTTTTTTTTTGTTTTTGTTTTCATTCTAGTCCTATATTCTGTCTCATAGCATGAGTCAGAAGGTAAAGAGTTTATACCCATGTATAGTTCCTTATTATATAAAATGTTTAAAAACATTTATCTCTCATAAGGCACTTCTCATACTGTTACTAACACCAGTATCAATCATGTTTTTCAGATGACTAACACTTTTGTTGGCATCTATAATGGGAGAAAATATTTGGTCACCAGAATGTGTGCTCCTGATTCATGTCCCTCAGCCAGCTCTCAGTGTGAAAAAATATAATCTTCACTAAATTATTTTGGTGTTATTTACAAATAGGTTAAATACTGGGGTCTCATTGAGTTATTTAGTATCTGAGTATCACTTTTATTTGTATTTTTAGCAGATCTTACTCAAAATATAATCTCTCCGTTGAAAGAGGTAAGACAGCATCTCCATGAGACTGTCTATGATGGAAGGAAAACAGGATGAAACTGCAAATGCCCCCTTCAAGAGGATACAGAGCTCTCGAGTTGAGGACATCCACAAGCCACCAGCCACATTTGGTTCCTTCTCCTTTCCATTCAGGAGCCTTCTTATCTCAGGTTAAGATTCTTCAAGGAATATCTCAAGCGACATTTGTTTCCTGGGGCAAAGTTCTTTCCTGTTTATTTAGCATTGAGCTTTTCCGATAACATTTCACAGAACTATGAGACTTTGAAGTTGGAGACCTTGGAAGCACTTAACATTATATTCTCTCAGACAGAAGTAATGTTTTCCAATGTGTGGTCATGAGTCAGAAGTAAGCAATTTCAAGTTTATCACATGGTGGTCCAGCCATACACTGCTACTTATCACCAAGATCTTTAAAGGTCTGTCTGCTCTCCCAGTTTGTAAACTCTTTGAGCAAACAGACTAAGACTTGTTTATCTTTGATGTGACCAAGAAGCAAGCACAAAGTCAAGTAATATGTGTTCCTCCTAGTGATTCCTCAGAAAAGGCATTAGCCCTACAACACTGTTTTCTGTTTCCTCTCCCAGTCCTATATTTTGTCTCATAGTTTGAGTCACAAGGTAAAGAGTTATTATCCATGCATAGCTCCTTTTCTATAGGGAAAATAGACTGTGTATAGACTGGCCTAAAACAGTGTTGCTGAAGGAGCCAAAGGGACATTTGTTCCTAGAATTTGTTGTTATGGGATCATAACGGCACCACACAGAACTGGAAGTAGGTGGAATTTCTAAAAAATTTTATTTATTTATTGGTAGAAATTATTATGACTTTTAGAAGATGTAATGGGAAGAGATATACCACAACTTGGAGCAACTTTGCTTTAGTGAAAATAGGGCAAGTCCTCCAAATTCAAGTGGGTTATATTTCTTCCTAACTGGATTGTTGTAATAGTGAAATAAAAATAAATCTTTCATAGATTACTTTTCCTTAAAATGTACACTCTCACAATCCTTAAATGTGCAAGTGTATTCTCATTGGAGATCAGAATGCTATGTGAAAAAATTTACAAAACTTCCAGGAAAGTTTAAAAAATTTGGCAAAGTTCTCTAGGAAATATGTTAACATGGGCATTATGGATACAGTGAAAACCTGGGAGGTTAGAGCTGTCTTTTAACTTGCTATGATTTCACCTACTCAGAAACATCTGTCAATTTTTATTTTGAACCAGGCATGGGAGCATACATCTTGCTCACATTTAACAATTTTTTTCTTTTTTACAACTTTCTAGATGTTTATATTCATTTTCACTAGTCAAGACCTCTAAGGACTTTAGAGACACTTATATAAGTTTTCTGTTCTATCATTTTTAGACAAGAAGTCTATTTACTTCATAAATGGGATGATAGGTAGATCAGCACTGAGAACCTAGTTAATGACAATGTATTCTTCATGGCACGTTAGATAATGTACATGGGGGCTGGTGAGATAGCTCAGCAGTCTAAAGCACCTGCTTAGGCAAGCTTAGGCAACTGCAGGGACTGCAGTTTGATCCCTGGCACCACATGCTGCCCCAGCCCCATCCTCAAGGCAGGCTGAGCCGGCCATAACATAAAAATAAATAAATAAATAAATAAATAAATAAATAAAAAAGATGATCTACATGGCACAGTGATAATGTACTTTACTGGCATTTGTGGGGCCTATGTTCAATGTCCAGCTCATGGAAAAATGAAACCCAACCGAACCAAACTCACAAACTGGCTTTATCTTTTCTTTCCTTTTTCCTGCACTGTTTAAGTGACAGGTGGAAGAAGAAATCTGAACCACCAGCAAACTACTATCTCTTCTTTAAGTTTTGGCTAACTGGCTAAAGCCAAGAATAGCAACCCTCAATAAAAGCCTATCATATGCAAGAAAAGCAACCATACCGAGTGCAGAGTGCCATTGCTGGTTGCTGTGGGAGGGCGGGCCCACCGCTCATTTTCCAGTTCTTCCATTACTTGGTTCATGGCGCTCTTCAGCCATGTGTCCACAGAAACACCAATCTGCTTTAGCAGGTCAAGCCGGGCTTCTGCTTTCAACTTAATTATCTAAGAAAATCAAAATAAGATTTAGAAATCAAGGCCATTTTCCCTTCACATTGTTATTCCCAAGTATCAATTAGAATGCCAGTGAACACCTGTTTGTCTCAGCAAACTTATCTGTATGCTCTTCTTCCTAGAGAAATTGCAAAGATTGTGCTACATCTAGGGTGAGCTATTACCAAGTGGATATAGGGAAGAGGTGCAACAGATAGATGTAGTCTGTGTTTGTTTTGTTATCTTATTTCTTCTCCTTCCTCTGTTGTATCAATTTTTTATTTTATTTTACTGTCTTTCTGAGATAGGGCCTCACTGTGCAGTTCAGGCTGGCCTTGAGCTCACTTTTGTAGCCCACCCAGGCTGGTCTCGAACTCACACTGATCTTCCTACCTCAGCCTTCCAAATGCTGGGATTACAGGTGTGTGCCACCACGCCCAGCTTGTTATGTCAACTTTAAACATTGTTTTTTTTTTCCCTTAGATAATCTCTTGTTCAACCTTTTCCCTCCACAGAAAGCCCTGTTCAGTCACCCTCATGTCCACAATATTGAAGACAACTGCTAAAATCCCCGCTAGAGTTAAGTGCATCTGCAGGCACTTGTAGACTTGTAGAAGATAGCCTAAGTTGGAGGTAGAGAAGGCAATTGAATTAGCAGGTAATGAAGATTATTGTATTAGGCAAAAATATCTAACATGTGAAGATTAGAAGTTACCCTGGGTGGCACCAAGAAACTCTTCAGAGTTAAGCATAATAAAGGTATCTTCTCAGCCTGTCCCATGGGATTTTTATATTAACTTCAAGTTAAAGGTATGTTTAAGTGAGGAGTGTGATAAGTTTGCAGCTATTACCAATACCAAGATGGCTATATTATCTGGTACCAATATATAAACTACACCCTTCAGGATCTTCTCCTTCATAGTGAATTTATTACCCAGGAAATAATAGTATTGATTATTTATAATCTTTTGACAATAGTGGAGAAACTTCAAAAGCAGAAATAGCCCATGGAGACTTGAGTCCAAAAATCCTGATTATAAGAAAAAGAATCTAGGATTCATATGAGTGTATTACAAACAGTCAAGGTTTGAAGATAATGAACTTTTCCTACAGTGCTGACCTTAGGGTGCAGCTAGACATTTTTGCTTAGTGGCTTTTGGACTTTACAGATGCTAGGACAAAAGATCCTAGATAACTGTGCTTCTTCTTACCAGACAGAGCTCTTTGTGAGAGCAGATATATTTCATTTACTATTGTTCAGTGAACATCTGCAGGTTTCCTGGGATGAGTCTCACTGGAAACTTAGCTATAATATTTCTGAGCTAAAGATGGTGAAATGTGAAATTCTTTGTGAGGATTTTGAATGGCAGCAATGAGCCCACCATGTCCATTCTGAGGGAGCTTGCAGCAGAAATGAATGTGGCCTTTCATTCCACATTCCAGAGCCACCTCAACAAAGCCTTCTGGAAGATAGGGAAGCTGATTAGTCCTGGGGCTTCACTCATTCAACAAGATAGGTGGGCAGGTATCTCAGATTCCTGCCTAGAACCAATGGTTACATAGAGCCCTGGTCTATATAGGATACTTGTTTAACTTCAGGCACATTTAGACAGACTACCAGTACTTGTCTATTTGGGTCAAGGTGTATTTCTGCATAATTGCCTTTTAAACAGTGGTGTTGCTGGGTGTGGTGTCGCATGCCTGTAATCTCAGCACTTGAGAGGCTGAGGAAGGAGGATCAGTGTGAGTTCGAGACCAGCCTGGGCTACAAAAGTGTGCTTAAGGCCAGCCTGAACTGCATAGTGAGACCCTGTCTCAAAAAGACCAAAAGAAAAAAAAATTAGTGGTGTACCTACCCTCAGCCTTACCTAATTGTAACACAGAACTGTTCTGTTCTACCTGGGTTTGCTAGGGCAGGTACTCTGTTGTCATAGGTCCTTTGTTATCTGTCCTTGAGCTCTTTTGTCTCTCTCCTGTACTTTTGCACTCTTTTGGTTATTGCTGTGTGTTTTGTAAGTAAAATAATATTTGTTAAAAAAAAAAAGAATGATCTTGATATTTACCAGCTAGGTTTCCTTGGCATAGACGCTAATTTTTCTCCCACACAAAAGAAAGGGGATGGAGAAGAGACATGAATGAAGGAGTTTCAGCCTCCTGATAACAGCAAATAGAAACCCCACCGCTGGGAGCTGAGCCTGCGCACCCGCCGCGGGTAAGCCCCTGCGCCCCTCTGCCCCGCCTCTGCGTTCCCACGACTAACTTCCTGTCCCAGCCCAGCCCAAACCCCACCGCTGTGAGCTGAGGCCACGTGCCGGCTGGGTCAGGATCCTTGGCCTGCCTTCCCTTTCCCCGCCCCGCCCCCTCCCTTTTTTTTTTTTTTTT
>PVJA010054721.1:0-11394 GCA_004027025.1 Myocastor coypus
ATGGCCGGCTCAGCCCGCCCCGAGGGCAGGGCTGGTGCAGCATGTGGTGCCGGGGATCGAACTGCGGTCCCTGAGGCCGCCCAAGCTTCCCCAAGCAGGCGCTTTAGACCACTGAGCCATCCTGCCGGGCCCTTTTTCTTTTCTTTTTTTTTTTTTTTTTTTGCTAGCTCAGTTTGCCTTCAGCCCAGGTCTAGATATTGAACACCGTCCTCTGTGCCTGACTGGGATTGCCCACTCAGACACTTAAACCACTGTGCTAACCTGAAGGCATCCTTGGAGAGGGATCAGAAGACAGGGCATAGCCCTGTCTATCTGCCTATATTTCTATCTAACTCAGCTGACTACAATAAAATCACTCATTAATTTTCCTCTTTTTGACACTGAAAGTACCAAATGCTATTAATTTACCTCTGTGCATGGGTGTGTCCTACTTTTAAAAATTATTTCCTAAATAATCTGTATTTATTCTTGGTTTGTTGTTGGGGGCCTGTGGTTTAACACCATTGTTTTAAGCGCCCGCTTGGGCAAACTTAGTCAGGTGCAAGGGACCCAGCTCCACAAGCCTTACCGGAACTGCCCTTAAGGCAGGCTGAGCAAGCCAAAAATAATCCTTCTCCAAGGGTGCCTTCAGGTTAGCTCAGTGGTTGAAGTTTCTGCACAGGCAATCCCAAATCAGGCAAGGGGATGGCAGTTCAGTACCTAGACCTGCACTTAAGGCAGTCTGAGCCAGAAAAAAAAAATCCATCCCACCTGGTGACTCCCACCTGTAATTTCAGCTCTTGGGAGGCTGTAAGCAGGTGGATCACTACTAGTCTGATCTAGTAGTGAGACTCTGAACACCCTGTAGACCCTTTCCTAAAATACTTTGTAAAATTTCTACATTTCAAAGTTTGCCAAAATATCCTCTGTAGGTTAGTATTTATTGATATTTGTCACTATTAGGCTTGAAAAGCAGTTATACTGCTTGTTTCTTTCTTTCTTTCTTTCTTTCTTTCTTTCTTTCTTTCTTTCTCTCTCTCTCTCTCTCTCTCTCTTTCTTTCTTTTCTGGAACCAGGGATTGAACTCAGGCCCTTGTGTTTGCCAGGCAATACGCTTATTCTATTGAGCTATCTCCCCAGCCCCTATACTGTTTGTTTTGAAAGCAAAATAAAAGTTATCCTTTATGTCTTTATTTATATTTATTTATTTATTTATTTATTTATTTATTTATCTTTTGTCTTTTTGAGACAGAGTCTCACTATTTCAGGCTAACCTTAAATTCAATTTTGTAGCCCAGGCTGGTCTCAAACTCACATCGATCCTCCTACCTCAGCCTGCCAAGAGCTGGGGTTATAGGCATGCTTAACCACATCCAACTTTATTTTATTTATTTATTTATTTATTTGTTTGTTTGTTTGTTTGTTTATTTATTTATTGAGACAGGTCTTGACAGACAGCTCAGGCTAGCCTTCAGCTCACTTTGTAGCCCAGGCTGGTCTCAAACTCACAAGGATCCTCCTGCTTTAGCGTCCTGAGTGGTAGAATTATAGGCATCACCATTATGCACAGCCTCTGATACATATTTTGATTATTTGTTCAGAAAATGTGGTAGCATATTTCTAATAAAATAGCTTCTCATGTTTTCCTTATATTATTAATATTTTATCTTATGGACCTTTGTGCACTTAACACATAATAAAATTATACCTTTCAGAAAGGGTAGTTAAAAGCTCAGGCTCTGGAGTCAATTTGCTTAGAGATTTAAATCCCAGCCCACCCATTTATTAGTTTAGAGTTCTTCCCATAAAATGGAATAAATATAATGGTATCTTCCTGGTAGAGCTTGTAGACTTAATGAGATGTTAATGTAAAGCACTTAGAAGAGTACTTTCCACCAAGAGGCTGGATATAGCTCAGTGGTAGAGCTCTTGCCTTATATGCACAAGACCCAGGGTTCAATCCCCAGTGCCACACACACGAAAAAAGGAAATCAGGTGTAAACAGGCAGATCATTATGAGTCTGGTCTAGTAGTGAGACCCTGATATTACAGGTATGTGGTAGCATACAGGTATTCCCTGTAGACCCTTCCTTAAAATACAGAATATTAAAAAATAAAAATAAATAAAAAGGAAATTGGGCCCAGCAGGATGGCTCAGTGGTCTAAAGTGCCTGCTTAGGAAAGCTTAGGCGGCTACAGGGACCGAGGTTCGATCCCCGGCACCACATGCTGTGCCAGCCCTGCCCTTAGGGCAGGCTGAGCTGGCCATAAAAAAATAAAAATAAAAATAAACAAGGGAGCCGGGCATGGTGGCTCACGCCTGTAATCCCAGCACTCGGGAGGCTGAGGCAGGAGGATCGGTGCGAGTTCGAGACCAGCCTGGGCTACAAAAGTGAGCTCAAGGCCAGCCTTAACTGCATAGCGAGACCCTGTCTCAAAAAGACAAAAAAATAAATAAATAAATAAATAAATAAACAAGGGGCCCAGCAGGATGGCTCAGTGGTCTAAAGCACCTGCTTGGGGAAGCTTGGGCGGCTTCAGGTACTACGGTTCGATCCCTGGCACCACATGCTGCACCAGCCCTGCCCTCGGGGTGGGCTGAGCCAGCCATGAAAATGAATGAATAAACAAACAAGGGTTCTGAAATAAGAAAAAATAAATAAATAAAAATAAAAATAGGGACCCGGCGGGATGGCTCAGTGGTCTAAAGCACCTGCTTGGGAAAGCTTGGGCGGCATCAGGGACCGCGGTTCGATCCCCGGCACCACATGCTGCGCCAGCCCTGCCCTCGGGGCGTGCTGAGCCGGCCATAAAAATGAGTGAATAAACAAAGGTTCTGAAACAAGAAAAACAAATAAATAAAATTTTAAAAAATATGGGGAAACAATTTGACATTCAGATAACTGAAGGATATAGAAGTCTAAACAACATCAACCCAGTTAGGGCGGCATGGCACTCGCCACTGGGGCTGGCTGTCCTAGAAGTGGCTGCAGCGGCACCAGGAGTCAATGAAAAATGACCCAGGGCAAGAAGAAGAAACAGGCCACAAACCACAAGAAGATCACCATTAAGGACGGGGCACGCCTCAAGGAATAGGTTCTCCTAGTGTTTATCATGCAGTTATCATCATCTTTTTGGAGTCTTTTCCTTAGGAGCTATTGATGGCACCCACCTCAGTGGTGTTACAAGAAACCTTCCCTAAACACACATTTCTGATCAATGGCTTAATTCAAGGAGTAAAGGATCTGCCGTCATGCCTCAGAGCTCCACTTACTGGTGCTCTTTCTGATGTTTGGGGCCGGAAATCCTTCTTGCCGCTCACAGTGTTCTCCACATGCGCCCCAGTTCCTTTAATGAAGATCAGCCCATGGTGGTACTTTGCTGTTATGTCTGTTTCTGGGGCTGGTTCTTTTGTTTTTTGTCTTTTTGAGACAGGGTCTCACTATGCAGTTGAGGCTGGCGTTGAGCTCACTTTTGTAGCCCAGGCTGGTCTCGAACTCGCACCGATCCTCCTGCCTCAGCCTCCCAAGTGCTGGGAATACAGGCGTGCACCACCATGCCCGGCATTGTTTCTGGGGTTTTTGCCGTTACTTTCTCCGTGATATTTGCATAGGTAGTAGATATAACCCAAGAACTTGAAAGAAGTGCGGCTTATGGACTGGTTTCAGCAACATTTGCTGCAAGTTTAGTCAGCAGCCCTGCGACTGGAGCTTACCTCGGACGAGTGTATGGAGACAGCTTAGTGGTGGTGCTAGGCCACAGCAATCGCGTTGCTTGGTATTTGCTTTATTCCTTCGCTGTCCCAGAGTCATTGCCTGAGAAAATGCGGCCAGAAGCATGGGAAGCACCCATTTCCTGGGAACAGGCTGACTCTTTTGCATCTTATAAAAAGTGGGCCAAGATTCCATAGTGCTGCTCGTCTGCATCACAGTGCTCCTCTCTTACCTGCCAGCGGCGGGTCAGTATTCCAGCTTCTTCCTGTACCTCCGACAGATAACGAAATTTTCACCCGGAAGTGTTGCAGCACTCCGAGCAGTCCTCGACATTCTCTCTGTTATTGCACAGACCTTGGTCTTAAGTTCCCTTATGAGGTCAACTGGAAAGAACACCATTTTACTGGGTCTGGGATTTCAGATATTACAGCTGGCATGGTATGGATTTGATTCAGCACCTTGGGTGGCGTGGACTGCCGGGGCAGCAGCAGCCATGTCTAACATCACCTTTCCAGCTGTTGGTGGTTTCACGAACTGCTGATGCTGGTTACCAGGGTGTCGTTCAAGGGATGATAACAGGGATTCGAGGGTTGTACAGTGGCTTGGGATGAGCCGTGGATGGACTCATTTTCTGCATATTCCATGTGGAACTCAAAGAACTGTCAATTACAGGAACAGACTTGGGGACAAACAAAAGCTGTCAGCACCACTTGGAACAGAATTCCACCATCCCTGGGCCGCCCTTCCTTTTTTTTTTTTTTTATTTATTATTTTTTTCTTGTTTCAGAACTTTTGTTTGTTTATTTATTTTTATGGCTGGCTCAGCCTGCCCTAAGGGCAGGGCTGGCACAGCATGTGGTGCTGGGGATTGAACCGTGGTCTCTACAGCCGCCCAAGCTTTCCTAAGCAGGCGCTTTAGACCACTGAGCCATCCTGCCGGGCCCCGCCCTTCCTTTTTGGAGCCTGTTCAGTACTGCTGGCTCTGTTGGTTGCCTCGCTTATTCCTGAACACATCAGTGCAAGCTTACGGCTCAGCAGCTAGAGAAAACCCTGGGGCAGCCGCAGCCATCCTCGCGCTAGTCAAGGGCCAGAGCAGGCCAAAGAACCTCCACTCCAGGATGCAAATGTGTAGCGACCAGAATCGGGAAGATTCTTCTATCAGCACCCAGGTCTCAGCTTTCACCTGTAGTTCTGTGTGCTTTAAGATGGTCTCAAGAAATTGCATGAACTCTGTGGGAACTAAAGGAATAACTAAAAGAACTGAACAGTTTTCCAATGATGTTACAATTTCTTTTTCTTTTAAAAAAGAAACATTTTCTTTCTTAGCTCCAGTTTTTTGACACTAAACTTTTTTTAAAAATTATTATTATGGGGGGCCCAGCGGGATGGCTCATTGGTCTAAAGCGCTGCTTGGGAAAGCTTGGGCGGCTTCAGGGACCGCGGTTCGATACCCGGCACCACATGCTGCGCTAGCCCTGCCCTCGGGGCGGGCTGAGCCGGCCATAAAAATGAGTGAATAAACAAACAATTGTTCTGAAACAAGAAAAAATAAATAAATAAATAAAAATTATTATTATGGGGGCTGGGGAGATAGCTCCGAGGCACAAGTGTCTGCTGGGCAAGTGCAAGGTCGTGAATTCGAACCCTGGTCCCACAAAAAAAAAAATTATTATTATTATGGGGGCCCAGCAGGATGGCTCAGTGGTCTAAAGCGCCTGCAGGCGGCTGGAGGGACCAGGGTTCGATCCCCGGCACCACATGCTGCACCAGCCCTGCCCTCAGGGCAGGCTGAGCTGGCCATAAAAATAAATAAACAAACAAATAAAAGTTCAGAAACAACAAAAAATAAATAAATAAAATTCTTTTTAAAAGATTATTATTATGGGGCCCAGCAGGATGGCTCAGTGGTCTAAAGCGCCTGCTTAGGAAAGCTTAGGAGGCTGCAGGGACCCTGGTTCAATCCCCAGCACCACATGCTGCACCAGCCCTGCCCTCGGGGCAGGCTGAGCCGGCCATAAACATAAACAAACAAAGGTTCTGAAACAAGAAAAAAATAAAATAAAATAAAATAAAAATTCTAAAAAATAATAATAATAATAAATAAATCATTATAATGGCCAGCTCAGCCTGCCCTGGGGGCGGGGCTGGTACAGCGTGTGGTTCCGGGGATTGAACCGTGGTCCCTGCCACCACCTAAGTGTTCCTAAGCAGGTGCTTTTAGAACACTGAGCCATCCTGCCGGGCCCTGCAAGGCTTGGTTTTTTTTTGTTTTTTTTTCAAGTTAAGGCTTGTTCTTTAAAAAAAAAAAAAAAAGTATGGGGCCATTGGGAGTCTGAAGCAGGAGGATCAGTGCAAGTTCAAGACCAGCCTTTGCTACAAAACTGAGCTCAAGACCAGCCACGACTGCATAGTGAGACCCTGTCTCAAAAAGACAAAAAATAAATTTTTTTTTTTTTTAAAAGTATGGGGCTAGGGAAATAGCTCAGTAGAATAAGCACTTGCCTGGCAAGCACAAGGACCTGAGTTCAATCCCTGGTCCTGAAAAATAAAAGTATATATGTGACTTTTTAGATATTAGCATATATTTTTCTGCTACTATTTCCTGAAGGTGTTGAGTTTTAACTCTATGCTGACTCAGTGAGACGGAGTAGGTATTATGACTGTGGACCTATTTGTTTTTAACACTGTAAAATCCTGACTCAAATCTTAATATTGCAAAATCTTCAGTCAAATAATTGAAAGCCTTAATGCAGATGCACTAGAATAAATGGCAAATGAATTGTTCACATTAAACAGAAATTTTTTTTTTTTTGTTTTTGAGACAGGGTCTCGCTATGCAGTTGAGGCTGGCCTTGAGCTCACTTTTGTAGCCCAGGCTGGTCTCAAACTCTCACCAATCCTCCTGCCTCAGCCTCCCGAGTGCTAGGATTACAGGCGTGCGCCACCACGCCCGACTTAAACAGAAAATTTAAGAACATTGAACTAAATCTGAATCATGCTTCAAGCTTCTTTGCAATAATTTTATTTTAAACATGATTTTTTTTTTTTCTGTCTTTTTTGAGACAGGGTCTCATTATGCAGTTCCAGCTGGCCGTGAGCTTACTTTTGTAGCCCAGGCTGGTCTTGAACTCCCACTGATCCTCCTGCCTCAGCTTCCCAAGTGCTGGGATTACAGGTATGTGCCACCACGCCTGGCCAATACTATTTTTGAAGTGAGGAAATATCAGCCATTTATAATTTTTTTTAAATTTTATTTAATTTTATTTTTTTCAGAACTTTTGTTTGTTTGTTTATTTTTATGGCTGGCTCAGCCTGCCCTGAGGGCAGGGCTGGCGCAGCATGTGGTGCCGGGGATCGAACCCTGGTCCCTCCAGCCGCCTGCAGGCGCTTTAGACCACTGAGCCATCCTGCCGCGCCCCTATAATTTAAATTAAAGTAGTGAGAGCCTAGTAAGTGCAGGCTCAAATTTGTTCCCTTTATACCACTATTTTTTTTTTGTTTGTGTAATCATCAGAACCTCAACACTTGAATACATAATCTAAAAATAATGCACTACAGTTGGTAGCCCTGAAAATATCAATGTGATATCTCTATGTAGATAAATATACATAGTAGCTTCTCAAGACTGTCACAGAAACACTTTATTTACAGAGCTAACGTCTGTCCTAGATTTTTAGGACTCTAAAAGAGAGCTTTATACAATTACTGATGTGAATTTCTCTAAAGCATATATTTTTTGTGTCCAGTTACATTATTTAAAAGTGTTAGCTTTGCGCAGTGGCAGTATCGTAGCCAATGAGGTTTATCCGAGGCATGATTATTGCTAATTAAAAATGTTACTTTGTGGGGCCTGGCGGGATGGCTCAGTGGTCTAAGGTGCCTGCTTGGGAAAGCTTGGGCAGCTTCAGGGACCGAGGTTCAATCCCCGGCACCACATGCTGCGCCAGGCCTGCCCTCAGGGCAGGCTGAGCCGGCCATAAAAATGAGTGAATAAACAAATAAAGGTTCTGAAACAAGAAAAAAAATTTTTTTAAAAAAAGTGTTACTTTGTAAAAAATATACAGAAGTTTATTGTATAGTTTAGAATGTTTTCATCTTGTGTGTGACTATTGCCTAATGCTTTTTTTTTTTTTTTTAGAACTTTTTTTTTTCTTGTTTCAGAACTTTTTTTTGTTTATTTATTTATTTTTATAGCTGGCTCAGCCTACCCTGAGGGCAGGGCTGGTGCAGCATGTGGTGCTGGGGATCGAACCGCAGTCCCTGAAGCCGCCCAAGCTTTCCTAAGCAGGCGCTTTAGACCACTGAGCCATCCTGCTGGGCCGCCTAATGCTTTTTAAACTTGGAATACTCATTGGTTACATAAGGTCATAAGTATGTAAATACTCTGTTAATAAAATTAAATATTTTAATGATTTTTATATAAAAAATATCAACCCAATTAAAACCACACCCAGACATATGATAATCAAGATCCCACAAATTCAGTGCAGGAACAGTACACTAAAAGCTGCTAGAGAGCCAGGTGTCGTGGCGCATGCCTGTAATCCCAGTACTCGGAAGGCTGAGGCAGGAGGATCGATGCGAGATCGAGACCAGCCTAGGCTACAAAAGTGAGCTCAAGGCCAGCCTGAATTGCATAGCGAGACCCTGTCTCAAAAAGACAAAAATAAATAAATAAAAGCTTCTAGAGAAAAGAAACAGATCACATTTCAAGGAAAACTCATTAGAATAACAGCAGATTTCTCTTTACAAACCATCAAATCAAGAAGAGCATGGAACAAAGTCTTCAAGACTTGCAAGAAAACAAATTCCAGCCCAGACTGCTATACTCTGCAAAACTCTCTTTTAAGTTCAATGGAGAAGTGAAATACTTTCAGGACAAAGAACAACTAAAGAGGGGCCCAGCGGGATGGCTCGGTGATCTAAAGCGCCTGCTTGAGAAAGCTTGGGCGGCTTCAGGGACCTCAGTTCGATCCCTGGCACCACATGCCGCACCAGCCCTGCCCTTGGGGCAGGCTGAGCCGGCCATAAAAATGAGTGAATAAACAAATAAAGGTTCTGAAACAAGAAAAATAAATAAATAAAATAAAAATTCTTTAAAAAAATAAAATAAAAAATAAATTGGTGGAGCAACTGGATATTTCAAATTCACCCCCCTCAATGTTTGCTAAAATTCAGTCTTTGCCTCCTCCCCCAACTAATCCCTCAGCTCCTCCATTTGAGTATGAGCAACCTGTTTCAGCTGTTGGGCTTAGGAGTGCAGTGACCCAAGCTTTGTTACAGGGAAGGAACCAGAGAGACCCAGAGGCTTACAGAACACCACTGAGAGTCTGCCCTGTTATGGTTCAGCAGTACCCTCCAAATGGGCAGCACCCAAGTGTATACAGTGCAATTCTCAGCCTCTTGCTTTTCAGATAGTCAAGGAGTTGAAGCAGGCTGTTACAGCATGTAGAATGCAATCCAGTTCTGTTATTGGGCTCTTATAGGGATTGGCAGATGAGCATAGGCTTGTTCCTCACGATTGGGAAATGTTAGGCTGTACTGTTTTGGAACAGTATCTTCAATTCCATACCTGGTGGAAAGATGAGGCAGAAACCCAGGACAGGATAAACAGGTCAAAATCCGCCTGCCCCAATAATGGTAGATCAGCTTACTGGCTCAGGCGTACGGGTTGGTATTGTGGCTCAAATACAGTATAATGATATAGCCGTTGTTTAGATGCGCTTGTGTTGCCTCAGAGCATGGGAGAAGGTCAAAAAACCTGGAGATGCTCAAAAGTCAAGACTCCCCTTCCATGATGCTGTTCCAACATTTGCTGGAAGTGTTAAAGAAGAGAACAAAAGGAGTGAATGAACTCATGACAGCTATACTCTTGAGAATAATGGCCATGGGGCCCGGCGGGGTGGCTCAGTGGTCTAAAGAGCCTGCTTGGGAAAGCTTGGGCGGCTTCAGGGACCATAGTTCAATCCTCGGCACCACATGCTGCGCCAGCCCTGCCCTCAGGGTGGGCTGAGCCAGCCATAAAAATGAGTGAATAAACAAACAAAGGTTCTGAAACAAGAAAAAAATAAATAAATAAAATTTAAAAATTCTTAAAAAAAAAAAAAGAATAATGGACATCACCGCTATGGCTACTGCAGTTGGAGTGGCGTTGAGCCAAGGTGTCCAAACTGTTTATCGTAAGAAGTCAGAACGACTGTGGACTTTTCGGGAATGCATGGACTCTAAAAAGGAAGAATGTGACACAGATTGTTTTTATATCGAAATGTTGATCTACAGTGTGTTGCCGTTGAGATCCTGTGTCGTCAACAAGAAGTGGACGATGCTTTTGTGAGACGGTTGTCGGAGTTGTCTGGCACTGACCTGTTGCAGACGGCATTGAAAACCTCAGTCCTCTGCATGTTGCCCCACGGTTTAGTGGAAGCGTCGTGATATGTGATCTCTGTGCTGTTTGGGGATGAGGACAGGTCCATCAGCAAGTTATGGATTGACAGTCTATAATCCTCGCCCTAATTTTCAGCATGAAAATTACTAAAATTGGGGAAATATAGCCCAGCTGGCATTTCGGGAAACGGAGTGTAGTGAACAGGACCTAGGTACAGCTGTGGTCTGTTGCTGACAATCCCGGAAAGCTGGGACTCCAGGTGATGGATAGCAGCTTCACCTGTGGGCCCTCTGTTTGTTACTTTATCCCTTGCTTGGAATGCTAATGGTTGACCCCTGTGTGAAACTGATGATAGGGAAGAGATGGAGGTTAATAGAGATCGTGGTCACATTCATGCCTAAGCATGTGGTCCTCCTTTACTTTAATGATTATGCACGAGATCACACTCACTACCCAAAATAAAGCTGATTTGCTTCAGGGGTTCATGGCTCACTGAGTCTCAGTGACTCCTCTGAGATACCCTCATCGGGTCTTCTCGTTGTTCCTTTTGGCACGAATACATAGCATTACAACACCCCATCCTAGAGCCATTGTTAAAGAAGGCATCTTTCCTCTAAGAAAGTATTTGGCCCCCTTGCAAAGATTGGATAGCTGAGCGCACCTAGAGTGGTTTCTGTATCCTCCACTCTGATCCACTGATCCTCAAGTCTGCCCACCCCCCTAATCCCTAGTACAATACTGTTTTTGTTTTTTTTCCTGCGGGACCGGGGTTCAAACTCATGACCTTGTACTTGCCAGGCAGGCACTTGTGCCATGGAGCTATCTCTGTAGCCCCATCTTGTTTTTTTCTTTCTTTTTTTAACCAGCATAGCTTTTTGTTTGTTTGTTTGTTTGTTAATATTTTTTATTTTATTTATTTATTTTTTTCTTGCTTCAGAACCTTTATTTGTTTATTCACTTATTTTTATGGCCGGCTCAGCCCGCCCCGAGGGCAGGGCTGACGCAGCATGTGGTGCCGGGGATCGAACCGCGGTCCCTGAAGCCGCCCAAGCTTTCCCAAGCAGGGGCTTTATTTTTATTTTTATTTATTTTTTTTTTTTTTTTGAGACAGGGTCTCGCTGTACAGTTCAGACTGGCCTTGAGCTCAGTTTTGTAGCCCAGGCTGGTCTCGAACTCTCACCGATCCTCCCGCCTCAGCCTCCAGAGTGTGCTTGGATTACAGGCGTGCGCCACCACGCCCGGCTATTCCAGCAGGGGCTTTAGACCACTGAGCCATCCCGCCGGGCCCCAACCAGCATAGCTTTGTAGTGTAACTTC
>PVJA010054722.1:0-11457 GCA_004027025.1 Myocastor coypus
AATACCTGTCTCACTCCCAAATCTTGACACCCCACCCTACCTTCTCTTTCTATGAATTCAATTACATTAGCTCGCTCATATAAGGGGAGTCACACTGCATTCATCTTTTGTGCCTGTCCTGCTTGTTTAACATGAAGCTTTCAAAGCCCTTTTCATGTTGCAGCAGGTGACAGAACTTCCTGTCTTTTAAAGGTTGAATAATAAGGTGTTATCACTCCCCCTCCAATGGATACCTGGGTTACTTCCACTTCTTGGCTGTTGTGAATGCTGCTGTCATGAACACAGGTGTGGAAACATCTCTTTGAAATCCTATTTTTCATTCCTTTGGATATTTACCAGAGACTGGATTGCTGGATCATCTGAGAATTTAATTTTTAAGTTTTTTGGGAACCTCCATAGAGCTTGCACCACTTCACCATCCTGCCAAGAGGGACACACATCTCTTCCCCAGTGTGCAGACAAGGTAATCTGGAGCCACAGAAGGCTTTGAAGAGAGAGGGAGTTGGACTCGCTATTGATCTAGAGAGTGGGGGTGGTAGGGTCATATTCTTCATGCCTATGAGAAAACTCCAAGGAAATAAAGAAATACAAACCAATTGCAGTGAAGAAGGAGATGTGCTTAGAAATTCTCTAGTAAGTGCTCATGTCTGGTGACTCCAGCTAGGTCCTGTGAGAAGATTTCCAGGTCTAGAGGGCGGGTCTAAAGGAGGTCCTGTGAGCTGAGGGAACTGTATGAGATTCACCTGTGGAGACCAAGATAGAGCTCACAAGGTGGAGGGAGAAGTTTGGAGCTCTGCAGATCACCCACTTTGGGTCTTTAGCAGAATCCTCATCAGCTCAACATGGATAGAAATAATGCAGGGGAAAGAACCTCTGGAAAGGAGCAGAGGAAGTGATGCTGGACCTCTAGCAGCAAGGGGCTGCACAGCCACAGTGAAAATTCTGCTGTTCACAGGGCTCAGCATGGGGTGTTGGCTGGGTACCGCTGCTACAGTGATGCCACATGAGCCTAGCAGTAAAACTGCTCTGTTCTGATTCTTGAAGTTTAGACTCAACCTTCAGAAGGATCAAACTGTGTGCTAACTTAACAGAATACCAGAGCAAGGCTCAAGACTGTTTACAGGCCCACAACTCTCCATCCTCCAATAAAGTGAGATTTTTTTTACAGTGTTGGCATGGAACACAAAATTTCCAGTTGTGAAAGAAGCCCACATGGCCTGGAAAAATAAGTCTATGGAAAGTGATCCCTAAATAACAGTTACTAAAATTTTATGTGTTCTAGGAGGTATTGTAAAAATTATGTACATGAAGTAGAGAAATGGAAGATATAAAAAACAATCAAAATGAAAGCTTCTGGAAATAAGAAATTAACCTTTGGATGAAACTGAAAGCGAAGTGTCAGCAGCAGGCAAAGGCTGGCTCCCCAGATCCCTTTCAGTTAGATTTTAAAAAGGTTAGCACAGAACTAGGGGCCATCTAAGGGGAGGGCAGCAGTCCTTATTCTTTTTCACCTCTTTCTTGTCTCCACCAGCTCAGAAGGTTGAGGCTCATGGAAGCAGAGAGAGAAAAAGGAAAGGAGCAGGCGCTGCAGCACCCGTGAAGGGGTGCAGGGTCTTTAAAGGGAGCCTGCTCTGCCACCCGTGTGTCGCCTGTGGCTGCCGCCAACCCAGGAATCTCTCCCAAGCACCTGTAAGGACAGGGTGCAAGCACGCCTTTCTGTACCCCGTGCGAACACGCCATACATTTGAGCAAAGAACATTGCCTAATCTATTTTTCCTCCTTCTACTCTTAATAGATTGGAGCACAAAAGCCTGAGAGAGGGTGACCTGCCAGACAAAAGCTCCTTTGAGTTCCTTGGAAAAGTAGACTTGGAGGAGGATGGAAGGGATCCAAGTGCCCCTATTATTTCCACTTGCACTAATTAGACATTTTTCTGTCAGCTATTGAGCACTGCTGAGAGGCCAAACTCACTGAATTCATTTCTAAAGTGTTTACAGAAGTTTGCATCTGTTTGTGTCTCTTCAGGAGGAAAATAAGCACTTCAATAGCATTGTGGAAAATCTAAACGAAGCATCCTATTCGGGAAGACCTGACATCCCGCAGCTGCATAATTTAACTGCATGCGGGGCTCAAACCTCGCATCTCGATCCAAAGCCTAAGATCCAAAACCTAACGATGCTAAATGCAGAGAAGTCAGCTCAGGAGAATCTTTTCTTTCCTTTCATTTTCTTTGCTCTTCCGCATTTGAAACAGCCACACGCTGTGAAGTACACACAGATTTGGGTGTGGATCTGGCGCGGCCCCCTCTCGCATCTCCTCCACCAGCACTCAGAGAAATTAATACCCACTTTCATTTGCTGCCAAGTGAGTGGATAGTAAATTCCTCAGCAGCAGAACAGAATCTCTCTGCCTTCTGAGAATCTCCCGGAGATGCAGGCCAGGGCCGCACTCTGACATCAGATGGGGAGAAATGAAAGAGGCCAGAGTCTGTGGTGGGGAAGGGCACTAAAGAAAGAGTCTCCCCACATAGTGAAATGTGCCTGGGTTATGCACAATTAGATTAACATGAAAGAGAGCCCCTCAGCCTCCCCATCCCCCCAAAAAGAAAGGAAAAGAAAATAACACAAAACCCTCAACCCACTGACTACATGGACAGCGCTTTTGAAATGCATATTGGTCTACACAGAATTTGATTCAGGATTCTTTTTGTTTTGAGTTTTTAGGCCTGGGACTGACCTGCCATTGTAGACAATTCAAAAATATGATCTTTTCAGGTTGTGTTACAATACCAGAACGCTTGTGTTGCTGGGACGTGCACAGCCCATCTTGTGATGGACAAGAATTCTGTACCTTGTGTTCCCCGTGGCTGGCTGAGGGGAAAGTTGTCTGAAAAGAAGGGCCCCATTTTGCTTGATGGAGGATCGCATGTGAATGAGGACATTTGGATGTGTGTAAGAGAATATGTTGAATTTCTATACAGCCAGGTTCACAAATGTGTGCACAAGTGCGTGTGTGCTCTCACACATGCTCTGTAGCTGTGTTCTTACATCTGTTTCCAGGATGGGAAATATGGGATTCTAATTGAGTTTCAGGCACAAAGGGAACTTCATGGCTTGGAAGCTAAGTCAGGTGGTAAAGGAATTAAAGTTCACAATGAGATTTCAATACACAGATGATTGAAAAAGGAGCTAAAGAGCCTTTTCTAAGAGTTTCTGCTGCACAGCATTGAGGAAAAGCAAGCACTGTCTTCATGGTCCCCTGCATTAGGGCTGGCCCCTCCTGACGATGAGTGTCAAGTTCGGTCTGGGGCTATGGGTTCAAAGCCATGGTGTGTTCACAGCAGTGACAATGGCAGCTGTTCTTGGGGGAGTGGCCGAGGGGGCTCAGAGCTGAAACCATCTGGCACTGCAATTGCCATTGGCAGGAGCAGTGGGCAGGGATGGTGCTGCTGTGTAGCAGATAGGAGGATTGGGAAAAGGAAGGGAAAGACAAAGAGGAGGGCCGTGTGGTGAGGCAAGGCTATAGCAAAATAAAGAAAGGAAAAGTGAGAAGTGACTGCTGGCCATATACTTAGGCGTCAACAGCAGCAGCAGAGAGCGCAGCCTTCTCTGAGGGGCTCCGCCAGTCCAAGGGAAGATACAGCCGGGTTGGCTCCATACCACCACCTGCTACACGTGGCATGGGGGAGAAAAGAAAACACGAAACTCTCCAAAGGCTGATGTTCGGGGCCTGGTGACTTCTTACTGGTCTTTCCTTTATTTTAATCAGTGGAAAATGCAGTCAAGCACTTGTGGAAAAGAGCTGTAAACTTCTGCTTCATCTCAGTATCTACAGACTATACATGGGGGAGTCTTTCCCTGCATTTTCCTAGACCTACAGTTGAAGTGAGTTGTCTGTTAAGGGGAAAAGTGGTATCAGAATAGTCACCTAGCTTGGGTCCTAGATCCTGGTTGTTAAGGTTTAGAGCCCGATGTCTGCCTATAGCCTCATGTGATCTGAGGCAGGACTTTTGGGAGGGGAGTGGCTTAAGGGCTGTATGGCTGTCTTGCTGTTAGTAGATGGGGCCTGGTTGGAAGAGGTGGCCGCTGTGGGCCTGACCCAGAGGCTGCCCCTCTCTTCCTGACCCATCCCTCAACTCTCAGCTTCCTGTCAACTACAGTGTGTGTGGTTCCCCTCTGCTCTGTCTCTCTGCCCTCCTCATCTGTATTGGAGTAGGCCAACTAGGGACAGTAACATGAACCCAAGAAAACCTTTCTTCCATTTAACTGTCAGTACTGGGCATTCGGTCCAAACAAGTAGAATAGCATTAGTACCCTGGTAAGCCTCATGGCTTTAGGGAACTGTAGACCCACCTGCTTTAAGTTCCTTTGGATTCCAGTGCCAGGGCCACCTTGATTTCTGTTATCTTTCTTGGTGATTTCAATATCCACAATGATGATTCATCTAGCACACTGATCTCTCATGCCCATGGCCTCTTAACCCTCAGTGACTTTGTTCTAAAGCTATTGTGCTTTGAACGTCATCCACCAAAATTCATGCTGAAATTTGACCCCGTTGTCAAGTATTAAGAATGTAGAAACTTAATTCATTGACAGAATGTGGAGGTGTGACCTTCAGAGGTCATGAAGGGACATCTAATGACACTTTGACTTTAGAAGAACAGAAGAGACCCGAGCTAGGCCATCCTGGCTTGCTCCGCACTCAGAAAGGTGCGAGGCAGCAGCGAGAGGCATCTGCAGTGAGGAATTTTCCAGCTTCCTTGTCTGAATACCTAAAGCTGCATTCTCCCATCCAGTTTACAATAATAAAGCTTATGCTTGTGCGTCTGGCAGTTGGTTCTGAACACAGGACAGTAAGATGAGTGTGACTGCTGGGCATTGCTGTGCACACCTGTAATCCTAGCACCATGGGAGGCTAAGGCAGGACAATTTGCAGTTTCAAACCCAGCCTGCGCTACTTAAACATTTAGCATGATTCCGTCTCAAAATCAAAAATAAAAAAGGGCTATAGATGTAGCTGAGTTCCCAGTACCAAGCATACATGCATCATACACATATACTCAAGATAAATGCTATTTATTTGCATACTTTGTTGTTATTGTTTACTGAGACAGCATCTTTAAAAAAAGCCAATCTATGTATTTATTTATTTATTTACTTGGCACAGTCTCACTACGTAGCTTGGACTCCTAGTGATCCTCCTGTCCTAGCCTCTCCACTGCTGGGATTACAGGTGTGCACCACTGCCCCTGGTTTCACTGGCTGGCACAGCATGGGGTACTGAGGATCAAACTCAGGTCCTACTGCTTGCTAGGCAGGTGTGTAGACTGCCAAGCTATCTACTCAGCCTTGAGACAGGGTATTGTTCTATAGTCCAGGCTGGTCTTGAGGCCACTTTGTAGCCCTGGCTAGGCTGGTCTTGAACTCAAAGCCCACCTCTTGTCTCAACCTCCTGTATGATGGAATTATAGGCATGTAACATGATAATGCTTGGCCCACTTATTAGCACTTACATTTCCAAAATTATCTAGAATTCTCTGCTAATATGAGCTTCTACCTAGTTAATTGAATTTGGTTGAAGAACACACAACCATGGCCTTTTCAGGTGATGACCTGGACCTGGAACCAGCCCTCAGAGCTAGCTGTGAGCCCTGCATCCTTCGCCTCTCTCAAGCTGCCAATCAGTTGTCACCCCCCCTAACTCTCAGAGGATGACTGGCTCCTCCTTTCCCTCTGAGATGTAACTGGAAGATGGTCTTTATTTTTTTAAACCACTGTTTACAACCGTGTTGCACTGGAACCCATGTGTTCTTCCTGTCCCTCTACCAACAAACCCAAGGACAACCCCTCCCCTCCATACCTGCTCAGTTCTGACCTCTACCGAATAGTGGCTGCAGACATCTCCTTTCTCTCCAGTGCCATAGGTTTCTGGCCTTTCCCGGATCTTTCTTATCAGCACACATGCATGTTGCCTTATTTTCTATCTTAGAAATTCCTCTCATGGCCGCATACATTTCAACTTCTAGTCCCCAAATCTTTTGCCAAATTTTATAGCTAAGTGCAAAAGAGTTGTCTAAGCCCAATGCCTTTGCTTCCTCACTTAAACTGTTAAATCCATAACCTTCATAGTCTCCACAGAACTAGTTACTGCTGCCTGCAGGATCTCCATGGTTCTGCTTCTGATGGCTTCCCTGACGTGTTTCCTCCTCTTCTCAGCAGCCCCTTCTCCAGCCTATCAGCTTCTCACATGGTAAGCCATGGCTTTGAGCTTCCACCCCTGTGCTCCCCCATCTGCAAAACTCCTCCCTCAGCTGCCTGTGTGTCTCCTCTGCGCAGATCTGTCCCAGGCACCCTTTAGAGGCCCTCGCTGACCACTCCTCTAAAACACACCTGCCTGCACTTGCCGTGCCATGACTGTCTTCATAGCCTTTCTTACTTTCCAACACATAACTAGATATGTAACTACATATCATTAACATCTTATACATAATATTTTTAACATCAGATATATACCCGATAATACCATATACAAAACATCAGACACCTATCTGTAATTATAGCTGTGTTGGTACCTCTCTCAATGTTAGGCTTGTTTCCTGTATTCCCTCAGAAAGTGTTTCCATTTACCTTGAAGTTAATTGTCTTACTACTTTATCTTCAATGCTTTAAAGATAACTAAGACCCACCTCACCACATGTTTTTACTCTATAATAGTCCCTGGAAGATAGCTTCCCGGGGACCACTTGCTTGGGGCTCCCCTTCTGTCCTTCTCTTGGACAGGAGCTTTGCTTTCCTCAATAAATATATGCTGGTCATAATAGAGATAAACCAGTAAAAAGTTACAAAAATGAATTAGTTTTTGGCTACTGGTTGTTTTACTTATATAGAACTGTTCAAATAGTACTTCAGTTTTAAAATAATGATTTCTTATGTGAGCCATAAATGAAAATATTTGTCAGATGAAATTTTTTTTTTAGACAGCAAAACATCAAATATGCATAATTACAGAAGAGCAAAGCTGGCAACATGGAAGATTGAAAGGGTTTTGTCTTCTAAAAGCTCACTCTAAAAATGCAAGTTTTTGAGCATTGGGTAGAGTGCCTTAATCATCTGTGTTGGACAGAAAAATTTTAGAGATGCCTGATAAATTAGGCATCTATTGTGTCTTCTTTTCTAATTATGAAAATAGCTATAAACCTAGAGAAAAGCTCTACTTTCATAGAGAGCTTCTCCACTGGAAATAACATAAAGAGCAAACCAAATCCAATGACCTTATCAGCTGACCTAATGCTTTGCTGACAGCAGAACTAACTCTTAGGCCATGAACTCCAGTTCTAAAACCAAGGGAGAAGAACTGGAGGAGATGCTCCAGCAATAGGGGAACTTTGCACCTAAGTGTTGTTTTATGTGCCGAGTTAATGATACTTGGCACACGACTGAATAGGAAATCATGTTATTCATCCATCCATTCAGACTTGTTGGGTATTTCTTAGTGTAGCAGATAAACTTTGTAGATATATTAATAATCAAGATGTGTTATTTAAACATTCTGAGGATAAAAACTCCTGCTTAAATGGACTGGATATAGTAGAAAATATAACATCGACTAACATCAGAGCTGGAAATAAAAGTTAAGTATTTGGCCTACAAGTTTAGGATTCTAACCTGAGTCAGCCCACTGGCTCTCAGTCCAAGAAGATGTCTCTGCAAAGGGAGAGGTTTCTGACTGAGGTGATGCATTCTTCAACCGTCCAGCCATCTGCCCTCTGCCTTGAGGAAGAGGCCCCTCTCAAAGGCACAGGATCAAAAGACAGAAATCTTTCTTACCTAGTATGAAGTCAGAAGAACTTTGTAACTGATGGCAGGATGACGTACTTTTTAGAAATGAAGTCCAGCCCTCAGGAATAGTGTCCTCAAACAACCAGTGGTCAAGGTTTAGAGATCTCAGCCTTCACCCCACAGGCACGACAGGAAGCATTCACAGGGCATAGATTCACTGCTTGGAAGGTTTGGCAGTTTGCATTCCTTGACTGGTCTCCCATGTGTACTGATTCACACTTTTGAGAACATATCAGTCATTTTTTAATGACCTACTAGCAGGATTCCCTTACAGGCTCAATTCCTGTCATTGATCTTATCTCTGTCTGTCCTGTCTTATGAGTAACAATCCCATCTGGCCCTTGAGCATGTTGTTTTGTCAGTTTGCTCACACATTAATTGTTGTCATTCTTTGAGTGCCAGGCAATGTGCTAACTTTCTTTGTCACTCACTCAATCCTTCATGCAATCTATAAATCAGATGCTATTATCACTAGCTTCACAGATGTTAGAAAACCAAAGTTAGTGCTAACAGTGGGCCACTCTGGGATTCAAACTCTGGCTGTTGGGCTGGCAAAATAGCTCAGCATATTAAAGCACCTGCAAGCAGGTACAGGGGCCAGGGGCTCAATCCCCAGGGCCTACCATGCTGGCCCCACACCCAGGGTACACTGAGACAGCAATTGAGACTGAGCATGGTGATGTGTGCCTGCAATCCCAGTTCTTGGGAGGCTGTAAACAGGCAGATCACTATGAGTCTGATCTAGTAATGAGACCCTGAATATCTTGTAGACTCTTCCCTAAAATACAAAACCAAAATCAAAACCAAACCCTCTGACTGTCTATTCCCAAGTTGACTTTCATACCTCTATCTTGCCTTGCAATGCACCGCCTTGCATTTCTCCCGAGTGTCACTATTACTTCTACCAGGATAGTGCAGATTTACCACACAAAGAGAACTGTCGTGCCCCATGGCCCATAGGACCAGGAGCCCAGCTGCGCTTGCTGCATTTTAACAGCTGAGTGCACTAAGAGAAATACATGTAACTGCTTTGGCACATGAAGACCTTCTAAACCAAGAGTCACATTCATATAAGCGCAGTAGAATTCAATGTTCAGTCAAAGCAGGGTGGCCCTGCTTTAATTAACCCTGTTATGGTTTATGTCTAATTGTTCCCCCAAAACCTCATGCAATCATGGTACAGGGACTCCTAGAGTTTGACCCTTGACTCATGAGTCACTGGGATTATATGTTTTAGTACTGATAAGAACAGATACTACACTTGATGTTAGCCAAAAGGCCGAGAAGTGATGTGTGTTTTAGTACTGATGAGATTATGGTCTGAGAACTGCTGGGAATTATAGGTGTGGCCTGAGGCAGATAGGCTAAGGCAGAGAGCCTGATGTAACTTAAAGACAGGCAGAGAGACAGACTCATGCTGTTGCTCTCTGCTCCCCTGGTTGGTTGGTTGGCTCTGTCACGATTGTTGTGGTTCCGCCACCATGCATTGGATGCTCTCTTCCTTGTTCCACTTAGCCTTGGGCCAGCTGAACATAGACTGAAACCTCCAGTAACTGTGAGCTAAATAAACCTTTCCTTCCTTCATTTTGAGTGTCAGGTATTTGTCCCAGCAACGAGTAAAAAAGTAACTAAGACAAACCCCAAATGAAAAGAAGTCTTGTGGTTGGGCACGCCTGTAATCCCAGCACTTGGGAGGCTGAGGCAGGAGGATCAGTGCGAGTTTGAGACCAGCCTGGGCTACAAAAGTGAGCTCAAGGCCAGCCTCAACTGCATAGTGAGACCCTGTCTCAAAAAGACAAAAAAAAAAAAAAAAAAGAAGTCTTGACTACTAAAGTAGGAAGGGCCAACTTATGGAAAGGTTATTTGTTTCACAAAGTAGTCTTCATTTGGATAGAAAGATTCAACGTAAGATTCCTCAACAGCTTCCATAATTACTGAGGATACAGTTCAATTATGAATATGTTATTAGTGACAAGTAAGATAGTGAGGACTTTTTTCTAGTGTCAGGGGTTGAACCCAGGGCCTTACACATGCTATGCAAGTGTTCTACCACTGACCTATGCCCCAGCAATGTCAAGCAGGTGTTAAAGTGCAGGAGAATATAGTGGTACTTCAAACAGGTTGCACCTTAGTGTGGACAGTGATATTTTATCAATGAAGATTCTTATATCTTAATAAGGATCCAGGGCTTGACAATACATATTTTTAAGTAGTTGCTCCCAGACTCTCCTGCACAAACACATACATTCCAGGTCATTCCGCTTCAGTCATCCCACCACTGAGCAGTATTTGGAATCTCTGATAGGTCATATTTAAGTCATAAATAGATCTAGTTATTTGTGTCTTAAGCATATTAGGTAAAGGGATGGCTTATGCAACAAATGAAGAAAAGGCATCATAATCATAAGGTTGAAGTAACATATAGGAAAGCTATTCAGAGGGAAAATCAGGAATTTGACCTCAAACTCTTTCACAGTTCTGCTAGACAATGGCCCTAGAAGAGGCAAGGTCTAAACCCTATACCTGAAGCTGGGGGAAGGACTCATCCCTCATATGGGAAGAAGTTTTCAGTAAGTATGAAAGAAGTATATTTTGCTTCTAGAGCTGAGTGCATAAACCTTTCAAAATATGACAGCTTACTCAGATGTATGGAAAGGAAGCCAACTTGCTGAGACTACTCTCACGCTGAAGCAGGTAAAATCAGTTACAGACAGGGATGCTGTGGGAAAGTGTGAAGAATAGGGGTTTGGCTGCCTGATCCACTAATACTTTTGAGAATGTTACTTCATTTTTAGATTTCAGCATTTCTACTACAGCCTGCCACAGTCCCTGTCCAACTGGGCAAGTAGATTCACAGATTGCATTACGCCAAGTGATAGAACCTGTGGAGCAATTCATAAGGACAGAAAGAAAGACAGTAAACGTCCCAAGACGAGTTTCTTAGAGGATGAGCAAATGTAAAGAATTTAGACATTTTTCTTTTATATAAAGACAGGTGCCCCAAATTTGCCAGGCTCTTCCCAATGACAAACAACTGACAGCGCATGCCATCAAGCACGGTTCTGAAAAATGGCCTTTCATATACTGAGGATTGAGGCTTTTGCTCATTGAGATTTTGGTACTAAAAATAATAGTAATAAATAAAAGACTTAAATGGGTTAAAAATTAACCCACCCAATAACCTTCCAAATGCAGAGTTTCAGTGGGTTTTAATACTTTTTGTTAAAGAGAAAACTCCTCTGGTGAACGTGCGGAAACATGCATTTGCACTAGCGAAGGTGAGAATTTGCTCACAGATGATCCACGTTGAAATATGAGAGGGAAGATGGGTGATCACCTCTGACCATTTCTATTTGAATCCACATATTTTTGACATGTCATCTTTTAAATGATGACAGCCATCAACACTGAGTAGGTACTGAAATAACTTTTGCTAGCTAGATTGCCAGTGCAGTGCTAAGCCAAAAAATTTAAAACTAATTAAACCTATTCAACCAGAATGATGCCAACCCAAACACATGCAAAAATTATTTTGAAACATCAATTTAATTATCTCATTATTAGATTTTCACCTTATAGAGATCTATATACCACATCTCATAGCCCATACCTATAATTA
>PVJA010054723.1:0-11441 GCA_004027025.1 Myocastor coypus
TTTTTTTTTTTTGGGGGGGGGGGGGACCAGGGTTCAAACTCACGACCTTGCACTTGCCAGGCAGGCAATTGTGCCACAGACCTATCTCCCCAGCCCCTATTCCAATAAGCTTTGATGCTCATGATCATCAAGCTTTGTCTTATACCCTCAATCCTGGATTTGCAATGTCATTGAGCATTGTGGATACGATTCAGTATTATAAAGAATCTATAAACATAGTGCCATCGCTTGTCAGCCTTTTGGCTAAGATCAAGTATACACACCGTGCTAGACATCCCAGCCCTAAAGACTCTAGCAGTCTGAAAAGGAAGGCAAGCTCTGACCTGGAGGGGGCTCTGGCACAACCAAGGCCTTCAGCTCCACGGAGTCTTGGGGCAAGGTGAGAAAGAGGTTATCTCCAGCAGACACCAACAGCAACTGGGCTACGGGTTAATCAGAAACAACACGCGCCATTAGGTAATGCACTGGTTTACCTACTGTCCCACGACAGATCTGTGTTAAGAATCTACAAAACATAAAACTGCATGTTGTTGGAGTCATTCTTCCTATCATTTTATTGACTCTTGCTGCTGAGGAGCTGCTTGTGCCCTGCACCATGCTGCAAGGCAGACTCTACCTTTAAAGCATCGGCAACGTTAGCACAGAGAAGACAGTGAGGACCCCAACTGTGTGGGGCAAGGCGTCTCTCAAGACAGGCAGGCACTATCTCTCTTACTACAAGATTTCGTCCTCCTTTACATACTTTTGGGTAGTACCAAGGACTGAACCCGGGCCTTCACACTGAGATGCATCCCCAGCCCTTTTTTATTTTAATTAATTAATTAATTTTTTAAGATATGATCTCCCTAAGTTACCCAGGCTGGGCTTACAAGCATACACCTCCACACCTAGAGGTGTGCTATCCTTAGTGATAAAAAGACTCTAGTTACAAGTGTCTCTGTTGTTAGTCACACACCACTCAGTTCTGACAGGAACCTCATGAGTGAGCACTAATGGGCTTACTCCTGAAAGCTTTCCAACAGAAAGCCCAGAGGACTGCAACACAGGGAGGCTATTGTAACTCAGGCAGCATAGAGGCTGAGTACACCAAAAGCACCTGTCCAATAACTCAGCCTAGGAAACAATGCTATCATAGGGATTTCACTGTACCATCATATTATAGGGCTGAAGGCTTGGCTCAAGCAGACCTTAGTTTCACTTGTAAAACAAGGTACTTCATACAGGAAAAAAAAAAAAAAAAAAGCAAAGATTTAAAAAAAAAAAAAAATCAACAACAAAGCTGAGTGATCTCCAGGAGTCTCAGGAGCAAATGCTACCAGAGCCAGTTTCTCCAGCACCCGTGACCTCTGCCCACTGGTGTCCCCAGGCTACCAGCAGAGGAGCTCCTGGGCTCCCCCATCCTCACTGACTCAGCCCCAGAAGCCAGCACTGGGGATCTAGCAAGGACAGAGGTCTAGGTCACTATTTCATGACAAAGAAAATGATCCCTAGAAGGCAAAGTTGTCCAGGGCTATAGTGATAGTTAAGAGTAGGCCCACCAGTATTTAATTTAAATGTATTTCGGTGAATCCTTATAGTTCGAATTGAACTGTGCTGGACACTGTTCCAAAGGCCTCAAAATTATCAGTTCACCTACTCCTGCTACCCTCACGCAGTACAGAGAAGTCGGAGCTGTCAGAAAAACACACATCGGACAGATGCTACAGGATGTTTGGCCTCAGCCTACTGAGACTTCATGACACCGGCGATGAATATCGTACATTGGGAGCCAAAATTATCTTGGACTGTCTTAGGCCCTCTAGAAAAATACCCAGATGCCTCAGCTTTTGTATGTGACCTTGCAGTCTCTTGACTGTGGGGTCTCTTGGACTGTGTGGCTAAACTTAAGCAGACCTCTAGCCTGCGCCAATCCTAAGCTAACAATGCCACTACAAGACATCTGAACCCACCAGCACATTTGCTGAATGGATTGAACAGATCTCTGAATACAAAAGCTCATGCAGCCATTTTCACAGAGAAACACATCATTCAAGGTAATGTCAGGGCCCGGCAGGATGGCTCAGTGGTCTAAAGCGCCTGCTTGGGAAAGCTTGGGTGGCTTCAGGGACTGCGGTTCGATCCCCGGCACCACATGCTGCACCAGCCCTGCCGTCAGGGCAGGCTGAGCCGGCCATAAAAATGAGTGAATAAACAAACAAAGGTTCTGAAACAAGACAAAAATAAATAAAATAAAAAATTCTTAAAAAAAAAAAAAAAAAAAGGTGATGTCAGTTTCTGGGCCATTCATATTTGGCTAAGAATAAAATATTTTCTCTCTTTATTTTTGTAAATTTCCTTTAAAGCGGGGTTATTTCGTGCTGACTACAGCTATTGATAGAGCCCAAGAAACCTAATTTCAAGGCCAGTTTTTTCCACGCAGCTTCTCTTCTACCAAACCCATTTCTCTCCTGAAGCTCAGATCAAAATAAATATGAAATAAAAATGAAGTAGAGCACTTAAAATGGGCTGAGGAGGGCACTGTTGATTAGAGCTCAGACACAGCCACGGCGAGGGCTCTGATGTGGCTACAGCCATCCACACTCAGCATGTATGCGAACCTTTGAAACTTTTTTTTTTTAAGAGGGAAGGTATATTTGGGGTCACAGTTTGTAGAGATGATCTTTGAAACTTTCACCCCTTCTGGATAACAGACCCCTCCTCCGAAACACACCCAAACCCGTTCTTGCAAGACAGTTTACCTTTGCCAGCACCCATCAGCTCCTACTGAGGGCGGTACTGACCAGCCCTTCTTGTGGCTGAAAGCTACGGATACAGCCACCATTTGGGCGGATTTGGGCATGTTTTCAAGACTACCTGAGGCTGTATATTCTAGAATTGCATTCCTAGTTAGCTCCACATACATGTAATTTTCCTTGTTCTTCAAAAAGTTGATTCTATTGCATTGAAAAAAAAAAAAAAAAAAAAAGATAATCCCCCAAATCCATTACTATAATGACGGCAGCTCCTGCTGGAGTTGCATAAGGGTTATTTCCCTCATTCCCAGCATTCCAAGAAAAGCCCAACATGAAATGAAAAGCCACACTGAAATGATTAGGTGTTCACTACTGAACTGCCTTTCTTTAGATTTTCACAACTTCTGGAAGCCTTCAGATTATATCTGAATTACAACATCCCTCCTTATCCTTGACTCCTACACATCAACCTTCACAAAGCATTGCTATGACGTTTAACTTCCAGAAGGGTAATGTGTTGGTCTAAAGAGTAACAGGGGACTGAGGTGACAGCTCAGTGGCATAAGCACCTGCCTGACAACAGTTACAGGAACACAATTCTAAATACATTGCACTTCCACAGTAATCCCTAATCACCTAAAGCTACCAGCACGTTGGGATGATTTCCTGATTGAGAAACCCCTGAATCTACATGCAGAATTCCCTAGACTTTCTCGCTCTTTTCTGGAGAATTCCTGTGCACTAATGATACAGCTGCGCTACAGTATTAACATTCACCCATGGTTAAATGATGTTACTATCAGCTTGAAAGCCCTTCTGATAATCTTCAGCATTTCCTTATCAGTGTGTAAATCTGAGATGTTTTGCACTTCATTTGTTTTTACATGATGGATTCATTTTGAATTTTCAAAGCAAAAAGTGTCAAAATTTGAGGTAAAGATTTCCTACTTTTAAATGTTTACATTTGCAATTTACAGTAATGGAAAGAATCAGTGACACCAGAAAATCATCTCTATAATTTAATAAATAAGTATTTGTTACAGAAGCAATATATGAGGTGATTGGAGTCATGAGACAGCCCACAGCAAATTGTTTGCCTCCTGCTAAAATTGAAATGCTTGGAAAGAATTATCCCTACGCTTGACAGCATGGTTTTTGTACAAAAACATTCTATGATGCATGATGACAAGAAAAAACTCTGAAGCCCAGTTTTGATCGCCCCTGGTTGGGAGATCATTTGAAAGCCCTGAACTGCTGGAAAGACGTGGCTTTTGCAGTATGTATGCCTGGAGTGCTGTGAGTTAACAAGACTTTCTGTGATGGCCCTATTATAAAAACCTTCAACATGTAAACTGTAATTTCTAAAGTGGATTTAAAGTAAGTTTGGATCACAGAACTCAAGCAAATATGCTCTTCACTATATTGGTGCTTTAAAAAAAAAAAAAAAAAAAAAGGAACTACTACAGGAGTAAGCCCCAGAAGATGAAGGCCTGTTAGGATGCTCCAGCCAGAAGGGAAAGAAGGTGACATGCAAGCCTTGGAGGACAGCCCACGAGGCAGATAGTCTGCCTGCTGCCCACGTACCTCCTTTCTCTCCCTAGTGAAACTTTTACTGGCACCACAGGCTGGGCTGACCCCACTTCCCGAGTGTCCTGAGCCTGCAATGGAGTCCAGGCATGGTGGTGTGTGCCTGTAAACCCAGCACTAGGGAGGCTGAAGATAGGAGGATCACTGTAAGTTGGAGCTGCACAGTGAGACCTTGCACACATGCAAAAAAAAGAAATTCTTTTACATTCCTTAGCTCCCTAAGATGGTCTCATGGAGACTTTCCTATAGCCTCGCAATGACAGCCCTTGAGTAAGCCTGGTTTCCTTCCAATTTTCATCCCCAAGCACCAGCTTCTGAGTGGTGCGCAGATGCACCAGGGTCCTGTAATATTATTTACCATAAAGCTCAGAAAACATGATCTTTAGCTCTTGCATTATCTAATAATTTACTAGAAAGTCTGACCAAAGCTTGTCCTTTCTCACCTCTGTGTACTGGAAGCTGTGTATTAACCTATGCAATACAGAACACTTGGACTGGTCCCTTTTTTTTTTGGATCTATAGAACCAAGTATGTCACTCCAAAATAGGGCCACAGGAAACACATTGCTGCCATAAATAGGCCTTGTGGCATAAGGATTATTCTGAGCTGATGTTTTATATTGTTTTGTTTTGTTTGTAGTACTAGGAATTGAACTCAGGGCTTTCAGTTTTTAGTTTTTAAGAAAGGGCATCACCAACTCACCAAGCTTCCCAGGTTGGCTCAGACTTGTGATCCTCCTGCCTCAGCCTCCCAGGGTGCTGCTTCTACAGGTATGTGCCGCCACACTCAGCCTCATACACATTTAATGAATCTTACTACCTTGGGTCAGTTTCATGCTACTTTCCTCTTACCAATCTGATTATTTTCTTTTCCTGCTTAAGATCATTCAGACATCCTCTATACCTATCCAGTAACACACATACTCGTAGGGTTGGCCAAATAGTTCAGCAGATTAAAAGTGCCTGCAAGCAGGCGCAGGGGCTAGGAGTTCGATCCCTGGGCCCGCTGTATCTGCCCCACCCCTGGGACACGCCTGTAATACCAGCTCTTGGGAAGCTGTGAACAGGCAGATCACTACTAGTCTGATCTAGTTGAGACCCTGAACACCCTGAAGACTGTTCCCTAAAAACAAAATTAAATAAATAAATAACACATGCTCCTTAGCACAAAAGGCATGATTTTTCAGAATCTTCCCCATCTTAAAACTCTAGGTCCATACTTTGCCCTTCCCCTTACTCATTTCTGGGCATAATGACCTCCTTCCAGGTCACCCAGACTGTCACAGTAGCTCGTCAATGTCTGTTGTCTTGAAATGAATGGGAGAAAGGGGATAAAAACAACCCCTGTAAGACTGGTGCCCTGACAAGAGGAGGAGCCTAAAAACCTGCCCCACATTCAAGGTCCTCTCTCCCTCCTGGAGCAAAGGTAGCACACACTGTCCATCTACCTGCCAGGCTCCTCTCCTGGGCCACCAAGGCCCTGAGGGAAGGACAATGCCCAACTCATTTTTTATTCCCAGGACACAGCACTGTTTCCGGCCCCAGCAGATGCCCAAAAGATACCTGTCTTAGGAGATGTGGGGTGCTCAGAAGGGGAGGCCCCAGGGTGGGTAGCGATGGTGGGAAGTGCTGGGGTGCTGAGCTCTGGGTTCCACTCGGTGACACTGTGAATTGGGCTTCTCTCCAACATGGCTGGGGTGAACTCTGGGCTGTCAGGAGGACTCTGGGAAGGCACTAGAGCCTATCAGATCAGTTACAGGGATAAATTTTTAGGAAAAAAGCAATGACCTCTTCTAACAACACATTTACATGAACATTTTTCATTAGTAAAAGTAAGAAACGTGAAAAAACCATGATTAATACTGAAGAGCTCTGGAACACTAGACCCTCTTTCAAATACATATTCTCTCTGATAAGTGCCAGGGCGAACCTGTAATCCCAGACAATGAGACAGGCGGACCACTTCAAGGTTGAGGCCAGCATTGGCTACACAGTAAGTTCGAAGCCAGCTGGAACTACATAGCAAGATGCTGTCTCACCAGGTGTGATGACACACGCCTGTAGTCCCAACACTTGAGAGGCTGAGGCAGGAGGTTTGTTACTAGTTCAAAACCAGCCTGGGGTACAAAGTGAGCTCAAGGCCAGCCTGAACTACAGAGCAAGACCCTGCCTCAAAAAGACAAAAAAAAAACCCTGTTTGAATATCAATTTTGAATTATCTCTGCTATGTATTAAAAACATAAGGTAACTGTAGATTGGGCAACTAGTACATGTATACATACATTTAAATAAAGAGAAATAGATAAAGAGAAAATAAATGTACTGGCCCCTGAACTAATCAATGAAATGGATTGCAAGTTTGTGCTACCCCCCCCCCAATTAATCTGTGGAAGTCCTAACCCTCACTATAATAGTTTTTTTTGGGGGGGGCAGTATGATTAGGTCATGAGGGTGGATCCCCTATCAAAGGTATCAGTGCCCTTGTGCAGCACCTAGAGGAACACAGAGGACACAACAGCATGACTTCCTGACAAACCAAAAAGCTACTGCTCACCCACCCCAGAACCTGGCCTGCAGCACCCTGATCAGACCTCTAGGCTATGAGGTACAATTTAAAGTTAGTAAAAAAAAAAAAAAATTAAAAAAAAAAATAATAAAGTTAGTCAAGTTAAAGCTTTTTAATGACATCATGTGCTGGAAGGAAAGCTGTATAATATGCTAATAAAGTACTCTTCCAAGCCTCAGTAGCCAGTGACTGGGTTGTGCCAGGCAAGGAAACTCTTAAGAGACTAAGAATACAGGAGCCCACAAAGGACACACATAGCAAGAACCCACACAAAGCAAAGCTAAGGTTTGTGGAGATTGCTCAGTAGAATAAGCACTTCTCTGGCAGGTGCAAGGGCCTGAGTTCAATCCTGGGTTCTGCTAAAAAAAAAAAAAAAGAGCAAAGCTGCAGTGTTAACCAGAGAGGTGCCACTGGTGTCTATGGAAAGCCCAGCTCCTCCTTTTCTCTATGGTTGAGATGGCCGAATGTGCCAGGTATGACAGGGCACATTTCCTGCACCTGGACACTGATACCACTGCTAACTTGAACTAGATGTCCTTGGGGCTGTAGGGAGTTATCGGGAAGCTGACAAAACCTTCTGCAACTAAATTTCTGGAACCAAGATATGAAGAAAAGATGAAGCTTTCTGTTCAAGGCTCACTGATCAAACTAGAGAAATCACCTGACCCAGAGGGTAGGTCTGCGGCAGCTGTATGCTGGCGGACTTCATGGAGCTCTGGGGTATCGGAGCTGTGCAGGGAGCTCTGACGAGGGTGGCTGCTCACTGCACCTCCACTCGAGAAGTTGCTTTACCACTGAAGGGCACTGCCAGGTTTGACTCCCTTCCTGAGGCAAAGTTTCGCCATTGCCCAGGCTGGCCTTGAACTCTCCCAAATTCAAGTCATCCTCCTGCCTCAGCCTCCAAGCTGTTGGGGCAGGAGGTGCAGAGCACGGAGCTGACCTCCCATTTTCTTTCCATCTAAGCTTCATAAAACTTGCACTCCCCCCCCCCTTAGGCTTTCACCCTTCCTAGCAAGCCAGGCCTGAGCTTCCAGTCACCTGAGGCCTCTGCTTTGCTCAGTGTCAAAGGCCTGGGTACTTGAGCTGGCTCTGGGACTCCCTCAGGCCATGTCCACCTCCTCTGGACTTGGGAGAAGCTCTTGACTGAGAGCTGTCTATATGCTGGGGAGGGAGGTGTCACCTTTCAGGAACCATGGGGAAGGCCACCTAGCAGGAAATCAGGGACACTCACCTGTCTCCCAGGGTTCCCTTGGGAAGGTGCCTGAGGCTGAGCAGTATCATCTTTCTCTAGGGTCTGTCCCAGGTATGGGGACAGAGCAGCTGAAGAGGGGGATGGAGAGGGTGTGGGGGTAGTGGGCCGGGTAGCCTCACCCAGTGTAGGGCGCTGCAGGGTGTGAGGGCTGAGCTCTGGGTCCTGTGGCTTCTCGTGTGTGGATCCTGAGGCCACCAGACCATCTGCTGGGGACATGGGTGCCTTGGGACGATCCCCAGGTGGCCCCAGGTCACCCCCCACAGATTCTGGGACTGAGGGATTATCCCCAGCAAACATGAGGCCATCCCCTGTGGATGCTAGGAGGTCCCCCACAGATACCAAGGCCAAGGGACTGTCCTCTGTGGATGCTGGGTGGCCCTCCCCAGATACCAAGGCTGAGGCGCCATCCCCTAAGGAGGCATTCACATCACCGGCACCCCAGCCAGAGTCCTGGGCATCCCTGCCAAGGCTGGGCAGGCTAGCAGATGGGAGGAGGCCTGGCTCCAGTGCCCCATAGTCACCATCCACATAGTCCGCAGGCCTCTCCAGGCCCCTGCCTCTGCCTAGAAAAGGCAGATCCTCCCAGGTCTCCAGTGGTACACCCTTGCTCAGCATCCTCTCCCCATCGTAGTCCAGCAACTGTGCAGGCCTCTGGGCTGGGGACCGCAGCACAAAGGTGAGGTAGGAGCGGATGGGCCCCGTCCTCTTGGGCACGCAGCTCTCCTTCTGCAGGCAGCTCACCAGGTGGCAGTGCCCCTCAAACCACCAGGCCAGGTCACAACTGGGCAGGTCACAGCAGGCAGCCGTGCAGTCCCCCACAGAGAAGGTCTGAGGTACAGGCATGATTCTGATGGTTTCCAGGTCCGGGGAGATGATGGCATTGGAATAGGTCCTGCCCTCACTGCAGGGCTGACCTGCGCAACCTGGAATTGAGGCAGGCAGTATATGATGAGGAAGAGGCCCAGCCAGGAGCAGCCAAGGAAAAAGAACCCAATCACCCCCAGCAGCACACAAAGGGACAACTGCTGGCACACCCAAGAGCGGCCACCCACCTACCCAGGGGCCTCCCCTCCTCCCTCCACCCACCTACCCAGGGCCTCCCCTCCTCCCTCCACCCCCACACCCATCCATCCACCCTTCCCTTCATTCATCCCCGTCCTCCCACCTATCACCCACAGATCCTTCCTCCATGTAAACTGTGCCAGACATCCACTCTGCCTCCTCATATTACACCACGTAGGCCACAGAAACATTGCTGTCTACTTGTGTGCTATGCTCCTGTCATTTACAATTCTTAGCTCCTTGCACCAAACTCAGTTACACAGGGTTATGTGAGGGAACAGCATCTTAGGGTTATTCTTGTTTGTTAAATGATCCTTTCTCATCTCTCGGGCTATTATTCCTTTAATAGATCAGTTGACTGGGAGGTATCAAAGGAGAAAGAAAATGTCTTCATTGGGTATCTGTAGTCAAATGGTTCTAATCAAACTATAAACAGAATTGTACATATTTCTAGTTAGTATGTACAGTAGGCTACAGAGACCATTACATGATGTGGGGTCTGCATTAGAACAGTGCCACAGGGGCTGGGGAGATAGCTCAGTAGTATAAGTGCCTGCCTGGTAAGTGCAGGGTCCTGAGTTCAATCCCTAGTACCCCTGGGGTTGGGGGGAGTGCCCCAGCCACTGCAAAACTAGAAAACTTCTATAGTAATTATCATTGCCTGAAATTCATGCGCAGAATCACTTTTCTTGTTTGGCATTTTACAAAAGAATCAGCCTGTGGGAAATTGGAGGAAAAAAATCAGTGTTTCACTATATATAATTTGAGAAGCACTGTATCAAGGTTTTCACCACAACTCAGAAAGGCAGGAGGTTTCTTTATACTAAATGGGTTTTACACTAATAACTGCTATTTCATGGTAGGTGGGGAAGTCAGATATTACTTCTCCCTGTAAATATATGAAAATGGTTGTCTGCAACACAGGCGTTGCCCTTCTGTTTATCTTCACACACCACCCTTGTAATGGAGCCAGAAGACAGAGGAGGGTAGGCAGAGAGAACACAGGTCCTGAGGTACACTAAGAGTCCTGAGCGAGGTAACACACCAGAGGGCCATTAACCAACTCACACTAACTGACCGTCAGGGCCTAATGGAATGAATGCAGGCACAGAGAATCCAAGGACCCTAAGCAGCGGGGAGAAGCCCTGGAGGATGTGGAATGCAGAGCAAGAAAGTGCTTTCCAGACTCGGGAGGCCTGGTGCACCCAGGAGCTTCCCTGCTTTCTGTCAAGTTCATCCTTACAAAAACTGTATAAAAAGCCAGAGGACTTAAATATCTACAGTGTGTACTTTAAGCAACCCCTCCCTGGCACACAGGGAGCTTTCCCTTTTATTCTTTCTATAAGTATATAAACACCACTTGCTGTGTGCTGTTTTGTTGGCTTCGATCTTTTTTTTTTTTTTTTTTTTTTTGGCCCCAATACAAGAACCCTGGCAAGATAGCTCAGCAAACTAAGCACCTGCTCTGCAAGCACAGGGACCAGGCTCAGTCCTCAGCACCGTGCCCCGCCAGCTCTGCCCCCAGGAGTGCTGAGCTGTGGATGCATGCTGGGCATGGCAGTGCCCACTCATAATCCCAGTGCTAGAGAGGCTGAAAACAGGAGGATCACTATGAGTCCAAGCTGCGTAGTGAGACCCTGAACCAAATATATTAAAATAACAATAATAATAATGACCCTGGTCATAGTACAGGAAGGAACTGTTACAGTAATGGATAAGTTTTTGGATAACTCAATGTCAAACACTGACTCTAAGGAAAGACTATTTACTCCTATTTATTTATCAGTGCTGTGGACTGAACCCAGGGTTTTTCATATACTGAGCATATTTTTTTAGCACAATTTAATAGGAATCAGACATACCATATGTACATCTTCTCCAATGAATGAACTAGACTTTCATTTGAAATGACATTTTTGGAAAGGCAAATCTAGTTTTTATAATCAGCTGAAGAAGCTTTTATTTTCTAGACAACAGTTTAATCTTTTTTTTTTAATAGAAAATTTATTGAGAAAGAAAGCTTCTGTTTAAAGAACTGAAAACATCATACCATAGCGATATCTGTGCACCTATGTTTATAGCAGCCCAATTTGTAATAGCCAAATCTTGGAAACAACCAAAATGCCCATCATTTGAAGAATGGTTTAAAAAAATGTGGTATTTTTATACAATGGAATACTACTCATCCATAAAGAATGATAAGTTTGAAGACTTCATATATAAATGGATGTATATTGAACATA